>CATIWM010244209.1:0-34326 GCA_949671775.1 Mallotus repandus
AAAAGAGAAAAATGAATAAAGAAGGAAAAAATAAAGGGAATAAAAATAAAAAAGAAAGAAAAAATAAGGTAAAAGGAAGAATGGTGCATATCTATAAATAAAAGTGACAAAAATGTAATTAAAAGTGCTAAAATCAGTAAATAACAAAAAGTTTGAATATTTTAGTAAATATTTTTTAAAAAGTACCTATTTGTGTAAAAATCTCTTTATTTTACTTTTAACTTTATGAGAATGTTTAGAATAATTGAATTTCATAAAATATTTGAAATTTATTTATAATTTTAAATTATATGTATTTAGTTTAAATGATTATATTGTAAAATTTATTTGTAATTTCAAATTTTTAAATTTGTAAAATTGATTATAATAAGATCAAATTCTTGTGAAATGATTGGAAATGCTAAATGAATTTTAAATTTTAAGTTTATCTATATAAAATATCTAATAACCAAGTGCATGAATTTTATCACCTCATGCTTTTAGCGCCATGAGGCACTTTGCAAGTTTCTTAGGTGTTTTGTGTTGTTGCTTTGATTGTGCTGTTGGGCGCTTTGAATGTCAGATTTCTTTGTTTCAGTTACAAAATGGAGCAGCCATGGAAAATTAAGGGTTCTAAAAGAGGTTACAGTTATCCAATAGGTGGTGTCATTTCATCTGCTATTCACGGGTATGTTATGTCTGTTTGGTTGAAATAAAGGAAAGAGAAGAGAGGAGGAAATTGAGAATTTGGTGGTTGTGTTATTTTGCCATTCAAGAATCATTCACACTTCAATGAACTGATTGAAAATATATACAAGGGTATTTTTTTCAAGTAAAACCTATTCCATCTTTGTTTCTGATGAATCTTGTGCCTTTTTAAGGAACAACTTGTTCTCCCCCTCTTTTATAATTTTTCACTACTTGAATAATACCTTTGTGTTTGAATGTATTTTGAATTATAAAGGTCACCTATGACCTGCACAGGTTTTAGATTTTTTCAATAGTCGAATGGATGAACAAAATGAAGATGGGAAGTGGTCGGTAAAGGAAAGTCCTCTGACTTATAATTATTAATTGTTGATCATGGTGAGGTGAAGGGATGAAGGTAAAAAGAAATCATTTGGAAATTAGCAGGCTTACCTAGATGTGGATGTACTAGCTTTAGAAATTGCTTTTGCCATTTTTGTAATGCACGATTTTTTATTTCAACAGATGTTTACTCAATTACATTTCTCATATGAACAAGAGAATCATCCAGAGGAGTTCTTCACTCCATACATTTGTCATCTGGCATTGACCTGCTGGTATATTTCTACATATATTTACCCTGCATGAGTCAATTAATGAGTTAATATTTTTGGATTTTGATAGATTGTTGTGGACACCCTCGGTTTGATCAGCCCGCAACGAAGGCTCAATGATGAGCAAGTCAAAATTTTGAGCGTAAGAGGACCCGAAGCCTTCTTTAAAAGGAACTCAAAAGCCTAGCCCAAAACCCCTAACCCAAGTACAAAACACCAAATTTGAGCCCAAGCCCACTGGCCCATGCCAAGCCTCGCCTTTTCGACCTGGGCCCGATGAGGCGACGCCTCTTCAGTGGCCGACCTAACTTTGCATTAAATGCATTTTGGCCCCATTACACCCCCAAGTTGGACCCATATATCTCTAGCCTGCTGATTTGTGCATGAAAGGATGACTTTCAAGGCAAAAATAGAGTGGAGAGGATAAGGGGAGTAATGGAAAATGATGATTTATAGTCCTACTTGCTTTTTTGGGGAATTGAAAAAGAAAAAAAGGAAGGCTTAAATAGAGGAATTTAGGGTATGAGAGAGGAGGTTAGACACTAAGAAGAAACACTAGAGAACAGAGAAAAAGAAGAAACACACCTTGAGAGAAAGAAAGAAGAGAAATGAGAGTGAAAAGAGGGTGAAAAATAAGAGTTTAATTAAAGAGAGTTCAGTTCTTTGAAGGAAAAAAAGGTTCTCTTGCATTCAAAGTACACAAACCCACAAACCAAGTTCTGAGGGCTCAGTTAGGAGGATCAAACATGGTTCATTCAGTAAGAATTGTCATTTTTAAGCTTTTCGAGCTCTTGCTTTCATAAAAACTTCATTTTCTTGGTTTAATCATTTATTTTTGAGTTTCTAGTTCATTGGATATTATATGAAGGCATGATTATATAAAATATTGATGTATTAGTGGTAAATTTACGTTTACTTTGCATGTAATTTGGTTTACTTAGGATTTAAGTAACTTGCGAGCCATCGAGTTCCTGGTGAAGAGACGTCGCCCCTTTACAAGGAGGCGATCACTTCCTAAACAGGAATCCAGGAGGCGACACCTCTTTAAAGAGGTGCCGCCTCCTTACTAGAAACCCACCTAATCGAACTTCTATTTTAGTATCTTTCAGTTTACTTTCAGTATCCGATACGTATATGTTGCCCTATATCTTCAATATTGCCTGTGATTACCATAATATTAGGTTTGTTTGAGTAATAAATCTATGTTTAGATGAATATTCATGTTTATTTTATGTAAAATTTATTTATTTCCTTTTCATATAAAGCTATTTATTTGAAGACGAAGCTAACCTTTATTTGTTGTAGGTTTTTTTGGTGATTTCTAATCACTAAGTAATTAGTGAATTAATTAGTTCTTGAGAGGTTTTATTTAGGTTTAGTATCATTATAATTGTATAATTTATTGAAATCCCTAATCCTTTCCCCGATTTTCTTGAATCGATGTTTATAATATTTGTTCTTATTTATAATAAGTGCAAGGTAATGAAGCATGCTAAATGATTAATGTGCAAACTTGGACTCAATTGTAAAATTGGAAGCGCTTGCAATCCACCCAGTAATAAGAAAATAATTAAATAATCAAAGGTAATAAAATATAAATCATAAACGGAGGCCAACCACAAGGTTGGGTGGGCATTCAAAAGCCCATACCTAATTTCTGAACCCGATCTCTGATGACGGCTTCTGGGAACCTCCATGGAATTCAGTTGTTGTATAGTGTGTCCCAGCTTTCATCCAAGTGGTGACTCCATCTCCATTTTGGGCCCAAGCCCATTATGTATTTCCTGGTAAGCCCTGAGTTTGCACAGTGTCGTGGTCGCCAAACACTTAGGCGCGGATCAACCCCGCCGCTACAGTGGCTACTCCACTGGGGATAGAGAAACAAATTTTTGTATTTTGTAATATATCATCCTTGATTATTTACTTTGCATTTTACTACATTTACTACACATCTCACACAATGAGCACACAAGTCCCAAATAACCCGACAATAATCTTTGCTTTGTTGTTTATGTTTCACTCAAACCTAGTGGTGAAGTATTCGATTATTGTCACTCACGGCACGTACTATCCACACCACACAGACCCTTGAGTGGGGAGACATAATGGATGTATATAGTTGTGGGAGCCATAGCTTGTTACCCTTGACTCAGCTCTTGTAATGACTTAGCAAAGTCCACTTAGGTTTTTTCCAACTGCATGTGTATTATGCCATATAGCAATTCTTGCAATAAAATCCAAGCCCATTACAAATGGATTATATCAAGTTGGGCCTTTCATGCCCACTAAGGCCCATTTGTACGAGGCTCATGCCAAGATAGCCCTTTAATACCTATCACGGCCTATGGAACATGGGCTTTGTTTTTATTATAAAGAACTGCTACTTATCTACCCCATCTTGAGAGATTTGTTACATCCGTCGATTTTGATGTCTCCTATTAATAAACAGAACTAGGCCAACAATCCTTGGAAAAGAAACTTGCCATTGAATACGCATATGGGAGAAATAAGGGTAGAGATATCGCTTAAAGAGCTTTGTTTTGTTACGTGTTATATGTGAATAAGTGGTTATTTTCCTTCTTAAATAATTAAGTAAACCTACATATCATGCATACACGCCATGCATGTTTCTAACCTATGGTGTTTGCAGATATAGATCCAAACCAATCATCCACTTAGACTCGCTCCGACACCGGTCATTTAGTCAGAATGTCGACAGAAACAACATCAACGAGTTTTGATCCGGAACAATTTAAGACAGAAATAGCCAAACAGACCAGAATAATTATGCAAGAGATGATGGCAAAGATGATGAATTCAACTAGAGAGAAACAACCAGCGCCTCCACCACCACTATTTGATCTTAATACTGAAAATTTGAGGAGGCTGGAAATAGAAGATGATTAAGAGACTTTACTAGCAAAACTAGTTACCTGACAAAGGTTGGATGTCCTAGAGGGTGTAGAGAAGCCAGATTGGACTAACGATCTTGTTAAAACTATGGCTTAAATGCAGTTGGTGATGAAATAGAAAGGGATAAATGCTCTGATAAACTACTTCAACTTGAGTTTGGGAGAAGATGATGACCCTCTACCTCGAAAGTTCAAATTTCCTGATATGAAGAAGTTCACTGGTGTTAAAGATCCCCATCTACATCTCAAGCAGTATGTGACCCATATAAGAACAACCGGCTTGAGCAAAGTGCAAATTGTCAAACAATTTTCCCTATCTCTTGAAGGAGCACCAATTAGGTGGTATTATTCCTTGGAATATCCAAGTTGATTGGGAGGGATTGTGCGCTGCTTTTGTAAAATAGTACAACCTCAACATTCAGATGAAGGCATCTCTGAGAGACTTGCAGAATATAAAATAGAAGTTCAATGAACCTTTTGCTGATTACCTAATCAGATGGAGAGTAAAGCTAGCACAGATGAAGCACCCACCGGCTGAGACTGATCGGTTAGTGATAGCAATGGAGAGATGTGTGCTCTCACTCTCTAAAAAGTTAAAAGATTTAGGGATCTGAAATTTTGAGGAATTGTATAGATTTGGGGTGCAGAAAGAATCTAATTTAGCACAAGAGAGAAAATCCTTCAGTGGGAGACCCCTAGTTAGAGAAGGGGTCGGATCTAGCTGTGGGATTGGGTCAAGTAGCTACGTGCAGATTAATATTGTTCAACAACCTAGAAGATTTTCTAATCTAGGGAGACCTCTCTCTAAAGTTTTAGAGAAATTGATTGAGAGCAACTTGTTGCAACCTCTACCACAGAGACCACTATTTCCCAATGCTGACCCAAAGCTGTATTATAAATACCATCAGAACATTGGGCATGACACCAATGGTTGTACTCATTTGAAACACAAAATCCAAGATTTGATTGACAAAGGTAAAATCACTGATCCCGAAATAGAAAACCAAACACCAAAAACAACCCCCTACCTAATTACAAAAATATGCCACCACTAAATCAATCCATACTCATGATAAACACTGGTTTAACTGAGGAGCAAGTCTTGAACTCTTTTATTGATGCCACACATGCACCACAAAAACCCGAACCAAAATGGCTAAGTCTGAGAGAACAACCTGTTGAGGTTAATATATGTGTCCTGGATATTTGGAGCTCTGATGATGAAGAGGGAGGAGCTCTTGATATGTGGAAGAATGATGGAAGAAAGCAAATCCAACCAGTTGAAAAACTTAAAAAGAAGGAGGAAGAAATAAAATATGTTGATTCTGGAAAGACAGAAATAGACTTAAAAGAAGAATCTGAGAAAGAAGAGAAAACTGAGAAATATACTGAGGCCAAAAAGGAAGATAAAACTCTCTCTAGTGTCTGGGAGATGCTTATGCACTCCAAAGCCCATCGGGAGGCACTAGTTATGGCTTTAGATCATAAGAAAGTTCCTATAAGCCAAACCCCTGAACAGTTGGTGGATGCATTAACAGAAATCCCCTATGGAGCTATTATGTTTACTGATAAGAATTTACCTTTAGAAGGAAAAGATCACCTCAAGCCTTTATTCATCAAGGCGAAAGTGAAGGGAAAGTTAACCTGTTGTGTGATGGTGGATAATAGATCTGCTATCAATGTTTGCCTTTTAAAGATTCTGCCAAGTTGGGATCAATAATGGCAGATTTAAAGCCGTCTGATGTGGTGATTAAGGCTTATGATGACACCAAATTAGCCTGTTGAAGGAACATTCAAGGCATTGGTCATAACTGGACCCGTTGAAGTTTGAGTCAACCTTCATGTGATTGATATCCCAGTGACCTTTGCCATCTTACTAGGAAGGCCATGGTTCCACCCCTTAGGAGGTGTCCCATCCACTGTGCATTAAACGATCAAGTTTCCATATGAGGGAAGAGTGGTTACCATCTCAGCTGAAACTGAAGCCGTTGTTACTGCTTTGAAGTTAGCACCTCAAGAAATCCCTCTTAGTCCGAGCTTTAAAATTTGCATGATTTACCAAGGTGAGCTGAATCCCAAAATTATGAACATGATGAAGAACCAGAATTTTATGCCTGGAATGGGGTTAGCAAGGGATCAATAGGGCCCACTTAAGTATGTGGAGTCTAAGGTCACATTTTTGAAGTATGGGATAGGATATCCCGAGGATGGAGAATCTGAGGAAGATGGTAAAATCAAGACTAAGTCTGGGAAGAAGAAAGCAAAGACTAAGTCAAAGATCAAGCCATTGTGGGAGACATTTGTGGAAAAAGGCGCCAACGCCCCATACCGAGGAGCTCCATTCCTTTAACGATTACTGAGAAACTGGTCCCTGATTTTGAAATCTTTACTGAACAAGTGAATGGGACTAGTGAAGTTGTCATGGAGGAACCAGTGGTGGAAGAACTGGTGTTGCCTCCGGAACATGAGGAAGACGTCCTAGTAGTGGAGTTGAAGGACGCTGCTGACTGGGAAAAGGAACGTGACTTCGAATCCTATGTGTTGGATTCTGTTATGGATATTTTCTATGATGATATTGATATTTCTCTTTATAGCCTGTTTAAACCCGATGATGTTTTCTTTTCTAAAGTTAATGTTATAAAGTCCGACTTTGTTTATTTGTGTAATGTGTTCCCAAATGGTTATTCTGTGTGTGATGATCATTTTATGCATATGTTTAACATTAATTCAGTGCAAACTGAATCATTTTATTTAGGTACATGTGATAACCCTAAAAACATACTTCTTGCTTCTGACTTAACTCCTAACAAGAGAGAAAAAATGAAAGAAACACTAAAAAGAAGATAGAAAGTATTTACTTGGGGTTACAAGGATATGCCTAGGATTGACAGAGAGATCGCAGAGCATAGAATTCCCATGTATTCTCACATCACACCAGTAAAACAAAAAAAGAGGAGATTAAGGCTAGAATGGGCTCTCTTGATCAAAAAAGAAGTAGAGAAGTAGTTAAAGGCAAAGTTCCTTGAGGTAGTAGATGACACTCAATGGCTGGCTAACATAGTTCTGGTTCCTAAGAAGGACGGATGGGTCAGGATGTGTGTAGACTATCGAGACTTGAATAAAGTATGTCCGAAGGATGACTTTCCTTTGTCGTATATCGACACCTTAGTCGATAGTGCCACCTCCAATGCAATGTATTCTTTCATGGATGGCTTCTTAGGGTACAATCAAATTATGATGGCAGTAATTGACAAACTGAAGACTTCTTTTACTACTGAATGGGGCATTTATTGCTATTTAGTCATGTCATTTGGGTTAAAGAACGCAGGGGCCACTTATCAGAGGATGGCTACCACATTGCTACATGACATGGTTCACAAGGAGATTGAGATATATATGGATGACATGATGGTGAAGTCTTCAACACTATAAGAACACTTTGAGGCTCTAGACAAGTTCCTGGCCAGAGTAAAAAAATATAACCTCAGGCTTAACCCAAAGAAGTGTGTTTTTTAGGAGACCTCTGGTAAGTTGTTAGGACATATCATCAGCTAGAAAGGCATAGAGGTGGATCCGGACAAAGTTAGAGCGATCAGAGAAATGTCTGCACCAAAGAATAAGAAAGAGGTAAAAGGATTCATCGGACGATTGTAATACATCAGTAGGTTCATAGCTAAGATGACCATTATCTACGAGCCCATCTTCAAGCTCCTAAAGAAAAATCAGCCAGTTGTCTGAGATGACAAGTGTCAGCAGGGTTTCAAAATTATTAAGAATTATTTGATGAATCCTCTAATTTTACAGCCACCGAGACTAGGTAAACTATTGATTCTCTACCTCACCATCAAGAGAGAGGCAATAGGCGCAATGTTAGCCCAATAAGGTGATAGAAAGGTCAGGCATGCAGTCTATTACCTGAGCAAGAAGTTTCTACCATATAAGTCCAACTACAGTCTCATAGAGAAATGAAACAATTGGTGTATATTATTATCTTAACATTCAGTAGTATATATTAAATATACAATGCTAAATACAATAGTTTGTATCAGACTATAACTAGGCTAACAGAAGTAGAGATAACAACAAAAGTAAGTGGTATATCATATTACAACAACTCAGAAATGTAAGCTTTATCACCCTCCCGCAAGTTGAGCCAGGGAGGAGATGAGGGTCAACTTAGAACGTAATTATTGAAACCTATTTTTGGACAGCAGTTTTGTAAATAAATCAGCAACCTGAGCTTCAGTCGACAAGTAGCATACAACAAGAGTGTGAGCAGTCACTTTGTCACGAACGTAATGAAAATCGATTTCTAGATGCTTGGACCTAGAATTAAAAATTGGCATTGTAGTTAAGTAAGTTGCGCTAAGGTTGTCTGTCCAAATGGTGGGCACAGGGCGACAGGGAAAACCAATCTCATGTACAAGTGATTCTAACCAGTGAATTTCATTCGTAGCATGAGCAATCGCCCTATACTCAGCATCAGTGGTGGAGCGAGCAATGGTACGTTGCTTTTTGGAGCCCCACGATATCAAATTATTGCCAATAAACAAGCAATATCCAGAGGAAGATTTGCGATCATCATGAGATCCACCCTAGTCTGCATCACTAAATGCGGTGATAGTGTGAGAAGAAGATGGCCGAAGTAGAATGCCATAAGTTTGGGTGGATTGCAGGTACCTCAGTATGCGCTTCACTGCTGTCCAATGGTGAAGAGTCGGTTTATGCATGAATTATGACACTTTATTGACTGAAAAGGAGACATCAGGCCGAGTGAGTGCTAAATAATGAAGGCCACCTATAATGCTTCTGAATAAAGTTGGATCGGGGAAAGGTGCTGAGTCCTAAAGGTGAAGCTTTTGCTTTGGACATGACGAAGTGCCAACACCATTATCAGCAAACATATCGGCTTTACTCAGAAGATCATGGATGTACTTGTGTTGTGTGAGGAGTAAGCCGTTGGGTTCCTATTTGACTTCGACTCTAACGAAATAGTGGAGAGGACCGAGATATTTTATGGCAAAAGCATGAATAAGATAATCAATGACATGTTGAACAGATATGGAGCAGCTGCCAGTGATGATTATATCATCAACATAAATAAGGCAGAATAGAGTGATGGAGTTCTAATTATAATAGAACAGTGATGTATCAGTTTTTGACCCATGAAAACCATATTGTTGTAGGTGGGAACTTAGTCGTTTGTACCATTGCCTGGGAGCTTGGCGAAGACCATAAAGTGATCTTTTTAGCCGACATACATGAGATGGAAACTGTGGATTTTGAAAACTTGGCGATTGTTCCATGAACACTTTTTCATCAGGATGACCATACAGGAAAGCGTTTGACACGTCCAATTGTTTTATTGGCCATTTATGTGACACAACAAGAGACAGTAAAACGTGAATAGTGGCAGGCTTAATAACTGGACTGAAAGTATCATGGAAGTCAAGTTCGGGACGTTGATGGAAACCCTTTACAACTAACCTGGCTTTATAATGATCAACACTACCATCCGGCTTATGTTTGATCCGGTAAAATAATTTTTGTCTGATCAAGTTCATGGTGGAAGAACGGGGAACAAGATCCCATGTGTTGTTGTTAATCAAGGCTTATATTTTTGCTGTTATTGCCTAGCGCCAATGAGGTGACTTGTTTGCTTGTTTGAACG
Source organism: Mallotus repandus (assembly GCA_949671775.1). Classification (NCBI taxonomy): domain Eukaryota; kingdom Viridiplantae; phylum Streptophyta; class Magnoliopsida; order Malpighiales; family Euphorbiaceae; genus Mallotus; species Mallotus repandus. Next base: position 9,864 of record CATIWM010244209.1, read on the forward strand.
TGGTGGGTTTAATAGTAGGATTTGTGTTGATTAGGAAGGTGCGTGGTTTGAGTGGTATTGTTTGGGATCGGGTGACCATAAAACGTGTTTGGTGGACAATAGGGGATGATGGTGGTGGTGCTTCGGTGTAATTGGATAAGTCAACCACAAGAGATAAGCCATTTGGATCACTAGGAGAGGTGGATGGTGCAGTAGTAGGAGGATGTGAGGATGAGGCATTGGAATGTTGAGGGAGCAATGGTGGAGCGAGGGAGATGGGATGCGGTTGAGGAAGTGTATTTGGAAGAAAAATTGTGGCTGGCGAATCATTGCTGGAACCTGAGCTTTGCCCATTATGATATGAGAATGGAAAAACCTATTCATCAAAGACAACATGTCTAGATAATGTCTAGACAATAACATCCTTTGTGAATTTTACTGTACCTAAGAAAAACACATTGCTTACTTCTAGGAGCTAATTTATGTAGGGCATAAGGTTTAAGCCAAGGATAACAAAGGCAACCAAAAACTTTTAAGTCTGTTTATTGAGGAGGAGAATTGAATAATTTATGAAATGGAATATCATAATTAAGAATGGGTGTAGGCAAGTAATTAATGATGTAGACAGCTGTGTCAAAGGCATAATGCTAGTATTCATTGGGAACATGTGAGTGATAAAGGAGGGCTCGACCAGTTTCAATGATATGTCTGTGTTTGCGCTCAACGCATCCGTTTTGTTCAGGGGTTTTAGGGCAGGCAATACGTTAAGCAATGCCATTATCATAAAGGTAGGAAGTCAGTGCTTGATATTCTCTACCCCAGTCAGCTTGAAAACTTTTGATTTTGCGATTGAAGAATCGTTCAACTAGATGGTGAAATTTAATAAAAACACTAAGAACTTCATATTTAAATTTAATAAAATAAATCCAACAATATTTTGAATAGTGGTCACAAAATAAAACATAATATCATGGCCATCAACGGAATTAACAGGAGAGGGCCCCCATAAATCTGAACAAATCAAATCTAAAGGTCCTAAAACATTGGAGACAGACTTAGGAAATGGTAACTTGTGACTCTTGCTTGTGCAACATGTTGCACATAAAGAGGAAGTTTTATTAGAAACAAAAGGAATATTGAAATTATGTAGTGCTTTGCGGACAATTGGCAATGAGGCATGGCCAAGACGAGTGTGCCATTGTTGGAGAGAACAGCTAAGGGCAGCCTTTGGTGGAATAGGTGAAGGATCTTTAGGAAGAAAAAGAGAATATACACCTTGATCAATCAGACTTGAAAGCAGCAAATCCCTCGTTCGGAGGTCCTTTATTTCAAAATGGCAAGGAAAAAGTTCCACAGAAACACCATTAGATGAAGTGAAAGAATAAACAGAAAGTAAATTATTACATGTATTAGGAACATGTAAAATATCATGCATATGAAAAGTGTAATGAGGAAAAGAGTGTGAAGAAGAACCAATATGAGAAATAGGGAGAGTAGTGCCATTACCGATCTTAAGTTCATCAGGTCCCGTATAATCGGAATGGATGGACAAATTTTCCAGCTCAGGTGTTAAATGATGGGTAGCACTAGTGTCCATGATCCACGGATGAGAAGAAGAAGATATGGAGGGGGCAATGGCTAGGTTTGTAAATGGTTTAGTTCGGTTGGCTACAGAGATCCGAGGTGATGGGCATTGTCGAATAGTGTGTCTGGTGCCTTGGCAATTATGACAGATGAGAGTTTGATGATCGGAGTGCAAGGTGCTTGGCCAAGGAGAAGAAGTTTGCTATTGACGAGGAGGGAATGATGTGGTGATATTGCGGCCTCTGCCTCTTCCTCGCTGTTGGCTAGAATTTCCTCTCTTCCTCGAAAATTATTGTTCTAGCAAAAGTTATCGCCTGTGCCTGAATTGTTCGATGAATAGAATGCTGTAGGAGGGACAAAAGATTTGTGCATCTGGTTATTAGAGAGATTGGATTCCTCACTTATCAGCAAGCCATCTAAGTCGTCAAAAGAGATGTTAGTTGAGCGATTTTCTAATGAGCGTGTGAAAGGGCGATACACAGTTCTTAAACCATTGGTAATAATATGAATCAGATCATCTTCTACTATTGGACTCCCCAAGGCTTGAAACTGATTAAACATACTTTTGGCTCTTTGAACATAATGAGTAATTGATTCACTGGTTTCTTTTTGTAGCCGATATAGAGTTGATTTGATGGTACAGACTTGTGTCTTTGAACCAGAGGCATAGGTGCTTTCAAGACGTACCCAAGCCTATCGTGCATTAATGGCACCAACTATCTGAGGTATGTAACTCTCCGTCATGGACCCTATGATCCATGAGAGTACAAACTGGTCTCGTTAAAACCAGATCTTGTGTGCGGGATTTGGTTGCTCATCTGGAGGAGTTGGTGACAGTGGAGGACAACTTCCATCTATATGTTTTGCTAGATCGTAGCTATGCAAGAGAGGTATTAATTGTGCTCTCCACAATAGATAGTTTGTTGATTTTAGACAAATGGGTAGTTGGTGTGCAATATTGGGCAGTGTTTGAAGATTGGACTGACTTGTAGATGATCCTACATTCGAGGAGACAACTGCGGACTCTGTGTTTGAGGGAGACATGGTTGAGATGGGTTGTTAGACCACTTACAGCTCTGATACCATGAAACAATTGGTGTATATTATTATCTTAACGTTCAGTAGTACATATTAAATATACAATGTTGAATACAAAAGTTTATATCAGACTATAACTAGGCTAACAGAAGCAGAGATAACAATAAGAGTAAGTGGTATATCAGATTACAACAACTCAGAAACGTAAGCTTTATCAAGAAAATATGTCTAGCAATGATTTGGGCGACTAAGAAGCTCCGGCATTACTTCCAGTCCTACTGGGTTCAAGTAGTTTCAAAGCATGACCTCTCAGGTATCTTCAGCAGACTCCGTCGCTTACTAGGAAATTGGCCAAATGGTTGGTTCTACTCACTAAGTTTGACATAGACTATATAGCTAAGAATGTGGTAAAAAGAAGAGCGATTGGTGATTTCCTAGCTCAAAGTCCGGTAGACGATGGACAAGAATGGGAAGTAGAATTTTTAGATAAGCATCTAGGGGCAATTGAAATCCAAACATGGACAATGTACTTCGATGGAGCGGTTAACAACAAGGGAGCAACTATTAATGTAATTCTAATCTCGCCAGAAGGAGAAATGATCCCAATGGTAAAGAAATTAGAATTTGAAGTCACTAACAATTAAGCAGAGTATAAGGCCTACAGTTATGGTTTGGAAGCTGTCCGAAACATGGGGGAAAATGAGATTACGGTATATGGAGACTCGATGTTAGTAGTAAAGCAGATCTCCAAACAATAGGAAGTCAAAGAAGGCAAGCTGAAGTTGTATTGGGATTATGCGGTTATCGTTTTATTATCCTTTACTCAGTGCAAGTTTATACATTTACCACGAGAAGAAAATCAAATGGCAGATGCCTTAGACACCTTGGCTTCAACATGGGAAGGAGAGAAACAAACAGCAATCAAACCTCTTGTTCTGGTAAAATCCCAAACTCCCTATCATAAAGAGACAGGATAATGCTGATTGACCCTATAAAGAAACCCTAGTTTCAGGATTTACAGCAGGATCTGGAAACGGGGTGATTCCCTGATGACGCTGATAGAAAGAAAGAATTTCCTTGAGGATGCTATCTCGACAGTTTATTAGCCATAACGAGATGTTGTATAAAAGAATACCAACGGGAGTACACTTTAGATGTGTTGATAAGGCTGAGACTCCAAAGATTATGGAAGCAGTTCACGAAGGTGTATGTGGACCGCAGATAAACGGAACAGTCTTACCTAAGAAAATAACTAGTCAAGGTTATTTCTGGCTGACCATGGAAGCAGATTGTATGAAATATGTAAAGAAATACCATAACTATCAAGTATATGGTGATGTAAGTCATTTGCCTTCTATGGAACTTCAGGGATTGACTACTCTGTGGCCATTCACATCTTGAGGAATCGATATCATCGGGGAAGTGAGGCCAAAGGCATCCAACAGGCATTGGTACATTGTGGTAGCAATTGACTATTTCTCTAAGTGGGTTGAAGCAAAATCATTCACCACAGTTGGGTCGAAACAGATGGCAAGATTTATAGAGAAGAATATAATTTGTCAATACTGGTTTCCACACTATATTGTCTCTGATAATGGTGTTCAATTTAGAGCTGAGACAGCTACTATATTCAAGGAATACAAAATTGAGCATCATAAGTCCTCTCCATATCGCCTACAAGCTAATGGGGTCGTGGAAGCCGTGAATAAGAATATGAAGAGAATTTTGGCCAAGACACTTGAGAATTATAAAGATTGGGCGTATTACTTACAGTTCGCATTATGGGGATATAGAACTATTGCTAGGACTTCGACTGGAGCTACCCTGTATTCTCTAGTGTATGGATGTGAGGCGGTATTACTAATAGAGGTAGAAATTCAGTCTATATGGGTTCTTTTAGAATCTAAAATCCTCGAGTATTAGTGGGTAGAAAGTCGGCTAGCACAATAGACATTATTGGATGAGAAAAGAATGAAAGTCATGCATCATTTGTAGCTGTATCAGAAAAGAATATCTCGGGCTTACAACAATAAGATTAAGCCAGGGAAGATTAAAGAGGGTGATTTGGTCTTAAAACTTACTAGGCCAATCATGACTGATCTACGGGAAAAGTTTAAGCTGAATTGGGAAGGTCCGTACTTGGTCAAGAAACTGTTCTCCAAGGGCGCTGCTATTATATCCAACTTAGAAGGGAATAAATTTAGAGGGCCTATCAACCTTAACAAGCTGAAGAAATATTGTTTGTAAAGTCTCGCTAGGGAGAATACCTCAAAAGAGGCTGCCTAGGTAGAAATTAGAGACGAAAAAATAAGAAAATGAAAGAAAAAAAAAGTCCCGCTGGATTGAAAACCTCAAAAGAGGTGATCCAGGCAAAAATTAAGGACATATAAAAGGAGAGAGAGAGTGAAAAATAGTTAATTGGAAAACTTGCAAGGGCAAGCCAATTAGCGACAGGAGATATGTAAGAAGCAAAAATGTATAGTCGTTTTGTGCTAAGATTAAATGGAAAAGATTGCCTTCATTATTATTGAACGTTGCATTAAATGCTTATTATATATTGTTTAACTAAAAAGGAAATTCCATCCAATAAAAAGCGATAAAGACTAAATTATATAAGTTAATTTCGTCTTCATTTCTTTTCAACCCTTTGGGCACTCGATGCCTGTAATGCCCTTGTCCTGCCATTCATAATAAATTCATCCATTTTTGTCTGTTACAATTGAACCCATGCCTTATACTGGTCGTCAGTGGACCGATCTCTGTTGTAGTTGATATACCTCTGAATGGTCCTCCGAGGCCAAGTCACAGCCAAATTATCTAGAAAATTATGAGTAAGAGGCCCTGGCTCAAACTCATACACAAGTTCAGGGATTAATTATTCTATCTATACTGCCTGCAAAGCCATGTAGGATTGTAAAAGGTGGCAAAATGAAGGCCAGCTATAGGAATACAATATGTGTAAGACCGAATGGTCACATGCTGTAACCTCCATCATAGGCACATCCACTGGATCATAGTATCAGGAAAAGGGGATGACCAACTCTGAACATCTGCTGGAATGGGATGAAGTCTTCGAGTGTGACAATGCTTTGCTTTGTAATGTGTGATATCTCTGGGAGGTTCGATTAACCTCAGTTTTTCTTGAAACCATACCTATGTAGATTATAAATGCAGAAAGTAAAGAATTACAGAAAAAGGGGCAGTAAATAGAGAATGAAAAAAATAAACCTTCAGTAACAGAGGACTTCCAAAGAATCGTCTAGTTTCAGCAAAGTTTTCCAATCATGGTTTCACCCAAGATAAGAGGAAATGGGTTCAAGCCTGCCTCTACTTAGTCCAGAATATATAGAACCTTGGAATCACAGTTACCGAAAAGGAAAACTAGTAAGAAATGAGCATAGAGGCAGAAAGTAATTATCTGAGGCTAATATACATCCTTGTTATCTACAAATGCCATGATTTTCAGAAGAGAGTTGATGAGGATTTCATTACCGAAGATGTGACGAAGTGAAGACTGAGGAGAAAGGTTGAACAATCAGGCCATCTGATATTGAATGAAATGCAATTCGAGGTTTTAACCAAAGGAATTATAATATGACAAGTAGAATCTATCTGGGAGCTTAGGATAGCCTCAAACTCTTTTGGCAGGGGGCATAGCTCCACAAGTTGAACCTGAAGACATGTTTCTGGGGATCCCAAAATTGAGCAAGAACATGAAGAAATGAGAAATTGATCTTCCTAGCATGTAAAGATCAAAAAATGGATAGATGAAATGGCTCATATTTAGACCAAGATTCACCATCCAAGCTTTTCAAGATCGTCTGCAGTTGTTTTAAGCTTCTTTCGGTCATTTTGGGAGGTTTGGGGTATATTTCAGAGAGAGAAAAGAGAGAAAATGGCGAAGCTAGAAATTAGGGGTTTTTAGAAGAGGCTAGAGATTTTAAAGCTTCTGCAGAACCATCGATGAGATGATCGCCTCTTCAAAGAAGTAACAGCTCATTGCAAAGAGGCGATCACCTCTTTAGCGGGGATTGAAGAAGCGACGCCTATTTAAAGAGACGAACGCCTCTCCACCAGTGAACAAAAAAGTTTTATCTGGAATTTTGATGTAACTTCAGTTGCGAGTATGGAATTCGGTTATATAAACATTCATGCAATCAAGAACACCAAATTTCTTTAAAACTGAGATTAATTGAATTAAAAATTAATTTCAAAATATATCTGAGCAAAGTCCAAAAAATTCAAAAACTTCAGAATTAACAACTGTATTATTCTCAACAATCAAGAGGGCTCCTAACCTAATGAGCATATGAATCCGTGCTCTTAGAATCCTCGTCCTCCTCAGCATCACCTCCCTCCTCCGTGTCATCATCTTCATCTTCATCAATCTGGAGCACGTCAATCTGGCGCTCAAGAGCAGCAATCCTCACCTGGCTCACTTCATCCTGATCCTATCCAAGCAAATATAAGGTGAGTAAATCATGTAAGCATGCATAAATATAAGCATAGTAAGAATCCTTACCCTCCATTATTGGGTGATGTCCAACATATAATCCCTCTGAGCCTTTATCAGCCTGTACATATACTGGCCTTGTTACGAAGGAATCTGAATCATTAATAAAATGATTAATGTTAACAAACATATCAAGAATGATTCAGAAAATAGGTCAAAGACAAACTTATATAGTTGGTGCCAGTGGGAGCACAGGCAGGTTTTAACTCCTCATCCAGAGTCAAAAAATGGCGAGATAGCTCTCCTGGAGGAACCCAACATCGAGCCAAGGGGTCCGGAGTATGCACAAGACTGCCAGCAACTAGATCGGAGATGGTAACGGATGGAGGTCAAGGCTGATGTGCTCCAGTTGAGGTGCCCTCTCCACCTTGATCTGTGCAAGGTCTTTGCGAAGGTCTCTCCCGAACATGGGTTCTATCCCGAGACGCAGGTCCAATAGCTGCAACTTGAAAGTGAGAGAACACATCAGAATATGACGATTCAAGAAATGTGACCAAAGAATCAAACACATACCTGAGAGGTGAAGCCGACATCCAAGGGCACTCGCTGTAAAAGGTGGGCCCAAGTAAAATTCCCATATTGGCTCTTCAGCTGCATAGTATGATTAATGGCCAGGTCTTCAACAGTAGTTTGATCAAGCTCCTCACCCTCTAGCTCATACGTCCAGAAGATATACTGGGGAGTAGACTTGGGGACACGTCTCGCTCGGGGCCTACTGCTCTAGTTATAAACCCTTTCGCCGAGATACCACACGCAACGATCGGGAGCATGGAGTATAACTCTCTATAAGGAAAGTGGCCTAGAATGAACCATCTCAGGAGACCATTTGTTCTTCAGCCCACATGGATCGCACCGTATCTACAAAATACAATAAGTGTAAGTGCATTAATGGAATTCTAAAAGAGAATTTTCGGACTCAATAGGTACCGCCTTAGGAGTTAGGGAGTTCAGTCACTCCTGGTGGATATATACGTGGGCCAGGTGCCTCTTCCAAGTGAGGCTAGCACCCCATTGCCTTAAAGCCAAAAATTGATCAGCTACCCGGGATATCCCAGCAATCAACTCTAGCTCCAATCCCCAGACTTACAAAGAGAAATTATTAGCAGATGATAAATAAGAAACTTTTAGAATAAATCAAAAGAGGTTTCAGGAGTACCAGAGTGACGTGCCAGAAGCCATAGAATATCTTCGCCCCACGAACTACCTCATCCATGCTTCGGTATAAATATGTTAGAGCACAACTGCCCTAGTTATAGGAGGCTACCAAATCTAAATCTCAGAGCAACATCAAGAACATCAGATTGATGAAGCTAGCTGTATCAGCAAAGAGAGTAGTGCCGAGCACGTATACCAGGAAGGCCCGCACCACCTAATCGATACCTTGAGGGGTGGTGATCATTACAACTCTCTCGTGAGTGTAGAAGCTCCGAATTGAGTCCAACTTGATGGTATGAGTCCCCTTCATGTCTAAAACCATACTAAGGAGACAATTGGTATAAGTAATAGTGTCTGAGGTCATCCGATGCAAGCTCACATCAAAGGGAACAAAGTCTCCAGCACAAGCAATCCTGGTAATGGCGGCGAATGCAACAAGATCTAAAGTCAACTCTCCGAAAAGGAGGTGAAAGGTATGAGTGGTGTCGAACCACCTCTCCATCAAGGCATTAAGAGGCTGGCAGTCAGTCTTCCCCTGTTCCTCTGGAAGAGAGAGAATAAAATCCTAAAATCCAATGTCCTAGATCCGGTCCCTTTGATCATCAGTGAGGTCGTTGTAGAAAACTCGAGCCCCGTGAAAGTTTTTCGTACCTCTAAACTTCTGGGCATTATACTGCAAAGATAAATTAGGGAGCTGAATTAATATAATGTTATTTAAATAATTTTGAATATTTAAAAGAAAAATGTAAAGTATAGGGAAGATAGGCCTTTCTGGACAAGAGGCGAGGCCTCTTTGCCAATTGATGATGCCTCTTTGCCATCAGATGACGCCTCTTTGCCAAAAGATAGTGTCTTTTTGGCAGAAGGAGATGCCTCTTCAGTGTTGAAGGTGCGATCGCTTTTTGACTAAGAAGCGACGCGTCTTCACGACAAAGAACAACGGGTTGTTCGCAATCTTTCACCCAGCTTTGCACAATTTTGGTTCAGTGAATCTTATTTCTAATCCTAGTTAATAAATAAACATCCATTTATCTTAACTCAATGTAATTTTGCAGAAAAAAAATGAAAGGATTTGGACACTAACCTTTCAAGATGCTGAAGAATAAATGTAGCTCTTCAAATCAGCAAGCAGAGGAATTGTATCTCCCTTTGTGAATCTGAGGTTACGAGAAGAGCAAATGGTAGGCATTACGGGATCTCAGTCAGGTAAATCCAGTATTCTTTGGGTGTCCATATTTTGAAAGAGGAAAACACGGGAAGGAGAGGAAGAAAGAAAGAGGAAGAGAGGAAAGAAAGAAAAAAAAAGTTTCTTTGTATAGTGAAAGGGAATGGGCTTTCAAAGATGAGCCCTAGAAAGTAAAAAAGAAGAAATAAAGATAAGAAAAAGGCGAAGAAGCTCGTGGATGGCCCAACATGTGGGTGGGAGTCCCCAACGAAACCAAAAAAAAAAGGTGGAGAATTACTTATTCTATCTCTCTAGTGTATCCCAAAATCAACTTTAAACGACTGAAGGTATTCTGATAAAAGCATCAACGATAAAGAAGCGTCTGGTTGGGTTTGAATCCTTGAAGTGCGCATTGTAAAAAAGTGTATGGTCGGATTTGAATCCCCAAAATGCGCATTATAATGAAGTGTCTGGTCGGGTTTGAATCCCTGAAGTGCGCATTATAAAGAAGTATTTGGTCAGGTTTGAATCCCTGAAGTGTGCATTGCAAAGAAGCATCTAGTCGGGTTTGAATCCCCAAAGTGCGCATTATAATAAAGCGTTTGATCGGGTTTGAATCCCCGAAGTGCGCATTATAAAGAAGCGTCTGGTGGGATTTGAATCCCCAAAGTGTGCATTATAATGAAGCGTCTGGTCGGGTTTAAATCCCTAAAGTGTGTATTGTAAAGAAGCGTCTGGTTGGATTTGAATCCCCGAAGTGCGTATTATAATAAAGCTTCTGGTCTGGTTTGAATCCCCAAACTGCATTGTAAAGAAGCGTCTGGTTAGGTTTAAATCCCTGAAATACGTGTTATAATAAAGCGTCTGGTCGAGTTTGAACCCCCGAAGTGCGCATTGTAAAGAAGCATCTAGTTGGGTTTAAATCCCCAAAGTGCATGTTATAATGAAGCGTCTAATCGGGTTTGAATCTCCAAAGTGCGCATTATAAAGAAGTGTCTAGTCGAGTTTAAATTCTTGAAGTGCGTGTTATAATAAAGCGTCTGGTAGGGTTTGAATCCCCGAAGTATGCGTTGTAAAGAAGCGTCTGGTCGGGTTTGAATTTTGGAAGTGCGCGTTATAATGAAGCGTCTTGTTGGGTTTGAATCCCTAATGCACTCATTATAAAGAAGTGTCTGGTCGGAATTGAATCCCCGAATTGCGTATCATAAAAAGTTTCTGGTCGAGTTTGAATCCCTGAAGTGCATCTTCTTTTTTTACTGAGTGAAGATTAGGCCACGAAAACCTGAAATTCACATCAAACTATAATGAGTGATTGATCGGGCCAGGAAAACTAGAGGATCACGGTCACGTTTTGAGATAAGATTTGACCTTTCGGGTTTGAATTCCACAAGCTAATGACCCAAGTGAAGCTTGCAGGTTAGGTACGTCATTTTCACTATTTATTATTTTTTCAAAAAATCAATTTCATCAATCCGTTTTTTTGAAAAACTAAGGGGGCAAAATGTGGACACCCTTGGTTTGATGGGCCTGCAATGAAGGCCCAATGATGAGCAAGTCAAAATTTTGAGTGTAAGAGGACCCAAAGCCTTCTTTAAAATGAACTTAAAAGCCTAGCCCAAAACCCCTAACCCAAGTCCAAAACACCAAATTTGAGCCCAAGCCCACTGGCCAAGGCCAAGCCTGGTGAAGTGGCGATTGCCTCTTCGACCTAGGCTAGATGAGGCGACGCCTCTTCCCAAGAGGTGTTGCCTCTTTGACCCGGGCCCGATGAGGCGACGCCTCTTCAGTGGCCAACCTAACTTTGCATTAAATTCATTTTTGCCCCATTACACCCCCAAATGGGCGTACATATCTCTAGCCTGCAGATTTGTGAGTGAAAGGATGACTTTCAAGGCAAAAATGGAGTGGAAAGGATAAAGGAGTAATGGAAAATGATGATTTCTAGTCCTAGTTGCTTTTTTGGGGAATTAAAAAAGAAAAAGAGGAAGGCTTAAATAGAGGACTTTAGGGTCTGAGAGAGGAGGTTAGACACTAAAAAGAAACATTAGGGAATAGAGAAAAAGAAGAAACACATCTTGAGAGAAAGAAAGAAGAGAAAAAAGAGTGAAAAGATGGTGAAAAACAAGAGCTTAATTAAGGAGAGTTCATTTCTTTGAAGGAAAAGAAGGTTCTCTTGTATTCAAAGTACACAAACCCACAAACCATGTTCTGAGGGCTCCGTTAGGAGGATCAAACGTGGTTCATTCAGTAAGAATTGTCATCTCTAAGCTTGTCGAGCTCCTGCTTTCCTAAAAACTTCATTTTCTTAATTTTAATCATTTATTTTCAAGTTTCTGGTTCATTGGGTAGTATATGAAGGCATGATTATGTGAAATATTGATGTATTAGTGGTAAATTTACGTTTACTTTGCATGTAATTTGGTTTACTTAGTATTTAAGTAACCTACGAGCCATCAAGTTCCTGGTGAAGAGGCGACGTCTCATTTACAAGGAGGCAATCGCTTCCTAAACAGGAATCCAGGAGGTGACGCTCTTTAAAGAGGCATCGCCTCCTTACCAGAAACTTGCCTAATCCAGCTTCTATTTTAGTATCTTTTAGTTTACTTTTAGTATCCGATATGTATATATTACCCTATATCTTCAATATTGCCTGTGATTGCCATGATATTAGGTTTTTTTGAGTAATCAATCAATGTTTAGATGAATATTCATGTTAATTTTATGTAAAATTTATTTATTTCCTTTACATATAAAGTTGTTTATTTCAAGACGAAGCTAACCTTTATTTGTTGTAGGTTTTTTGGTGATTTTTAATCACTAAGTAATTAGTGAATTAATTAGTTCTTGAGAGGTTTTATTTGGATTCAGTATCATTGTAATTTTATAAGTTATTGTAATCTCTAATCCTTTCCCCGATTGTCTTGAATGGATGTTTGTTATATTTGTTCTTATTTGTAATAAGTGGAAGGTAATGAAGCATGCAAAATGATTAATGTGCAAACTTGGACTCAATTGTAAAATTGGAAGTGCTTTCAATCCACCTAATAATAAGAAAATAATTAAAGGTAATAAAATACAAAACACACACGAAGGCCAACTGCAAGGTTGGGTGGGCATTCAAAGCCCATACCCAGTTTTCGAACCCGATCTCTGATGATGGCTTTTGGAAACCTCTGTGGATTTCAGTTGTTGTATAGTGTGTCCCGGCTTTCATCCAGGTGGCGACTCCATCTCCATTTTAGGCCTAAGCCCATTATGTATTTCCTAGCAGGCCTTGAGCTTGTACAGTGTCGTGGTCGTCAAATACTTAGTCGCGCAATTGACCTCACCGTCTATAATTGTCTGTCCATTTCCTCATTTGTTTGTTTGCTTTACTGTACTTTGGCTGTGTATATAATTTTTTGATGTTCACTAAAAAGCTAGCCCTAAGATTATACACTAAGTTTTGGTTAGTTTTTTCACCTCCTCATAACACAAACAAAAAGTGCCATTATAAGTGAGAAAGGAAATGGCAATCCTTAAAGTTCTAGCTCGTGTTCCACCTCTATTTGAAGATGTTGAAATACTCCGAAAATTTTTTCAAAGTCTCCTATTTGAGTCTTCTTTTGCTTTTTTTTTAGTCTTCTCTATGTTTAATTAGTTAATGAATAGTTGCTTTTAATTGTATATTGAGATCTTGATCAAGATCATTCTTAAATTAATGAAAGATTCTAATTTATCAGGGGGTTTTAATTTAATTTGAAGATGTTATTAGTTGTTACTTAATTGTTAAATGTTTTTTGTGTATTGATTTAATGATATTGTTGTTGTTATTTGCCATTAGAACTTTTGAAGGAGAATAAGATGATGTTGGACAAACTATATGGGAGATGGACGGTCAAGTAAAAAAAAATTGTTGAGATAAAAAAAAGTGCCAAGGAAAGCAGATGATTAATCATCCCAAAGCTAAGGAGCATATGGATGCATATTTTGACAAGATGTCTAAGTCATCGAACAATGAACTATTGGCTATGGTTGTGTTCATGTTGAAAGATATGATTAATTTCAGAAAGAACAAATTGCAGTAGAGGTGGAAAGTTGAAGGGTCCAAAAAGATTGAGAAAGTGCACAGAGATGCTGCTCAAGATGAAATCAACAAGCTAATATGACTATAATATCTCTTATTATTTTTAAAAATAATTTTTAATTAAAATATCCTTCATTTGTTTGTTGATTTTGTTGACATTATGCATTATGTTATTATGAATCTGCTTTGCTTTCTATGAAATTTCGCTAAGTGCTTTGAAGTTTATGAAGAGCTACATTGTTAGTTGTCTACTATTACCTCTGCTGGTGTTGAATTCCTATTTTCTTGTTATTGCTACCTTTCTGTAAAGTTTTTTTTTTAATAAGTATAAATTTTGGGAAAAGGGGTAGGGATAAGTTTTGAACCCAAAATTTTGCGATGTCCGTAAGAGCGTTTGATCATTTGGCCAAGCATGTGCGAATTTCTGTTAAATTTGTTACGGCAGTTATCTGTTGTGTTGTTCATGACCATCAGTTATCATTATTGTAGCCATTTCTTATTAAATGCATCTGAATTATACGACATTCGCTTCTAATTTTAGGAATTTTAGTTTATCATGTCCAAAAATGTAAGCGAAAGTGTTGGTTTGAGCAACTAAATTGTCTTCCTTAAGCCAATGGTGGTTTATGAGTCAATTTTTTTTTTTTTGAAGGATTTATGAGTCAATTGATTGTATAGATTTTCTCGTCAATAGTTTGGTGTCTCTTGTTGCTATTGTGTTGGAGGATAAAGTAGCAATTTGCCCCCCTGAACTTGGATGCGACGGTCAATTAACCCAGATTTTAACTTTTTGGCCAATTATCCCACCAACTTGGCAAATTTGACCAATTAGCCCATATTAGCTTTTTAGAAAAATTCAATTCAGTCTAAAACAACTTTTTTTAACTAATTCACCCTAAAACTTTCATTTATTGACTAATGAGGTCCAATTTATCAATATTAAAAATATGAAAAACATGAATTAGTAAAAATTAAAATTAAATTTTATTTTTTAGGAATTAATATTCAATTTAAAAATAAACTAAAATTAAAATATGGAAAAATATAAACAATTTTTAAATTTTTTTGCATACATTTAAATTAAAATGATCAATTATTTTTTAAAAAATTAAAAATTAAATTATGTCCATTTAACTTTTTTTTTTATTTTGATCAAATAGTGCTTATATATAGTTAAATAATTATATATTTAGTTTTAAAAAATTATTAAATTTATTTTTTATTTTTCATTTTTTCATTTTATGCATACAGATATTAAAAGATATTAAAAATATGAGTAAAAATAGAAGATTGATAGCATAAAAATTTCAACTAAATGTAAATTAGAACATATTATTTTTGAAATTTTTAAGTTTTAATATTTTAATTTAAATCATATATTCACCTCAAAGAAATTAAGTTTTCATTAATTTTAATTTTATTATTCTATCAAAAACACATCTCCCAAACTTTTTCATGTGGGTAGTTTATATTGTTATTCTTTTTATCTAATTCACTCAAAAAATTTTATAAATTAGTAATTAGATTCAATTTTAATAATTAAATTTTAGAAATTTTTAAATAAGAATTTTTTATTTTTCTATATTTCTTCATGTATATTCAAAATTTTAGTGCTCTCAGTCTGTTACTCTTATTTATATATTTCTTATCTATTAATATTCATGAATAAAAAATTAAAAATAATTGATAATTTTAATTTTACTTTTTAAAAAATTAAAACGTTAATAGATAATGTAATTTAATTTTGTTATTTTTTATTTTTGAAAATTATTGATTTTTTAAAATTTTATATTTAGTAAAAATTTTAAAAAGTTCTAAACTTTTTCTCTATTTCTTTAATGTGAATATCCAATTTAAATTAAATTAATTAAAAAAATTAAAAATAATATTTGACAATTTATGTATAATTAAAATGTTTTATATTCTCAATTTTTTGTTTTTTACTCACATACTTTTTTACATTTCTTAATATCTATATATGTAAATATTAAAATTAAAAAATTAAATATAATAATTTTTAAAACCACATCGATAATTATTTGATTATATACATGAGCATTATTTGATCATAATTAAAAAGATAAATAGAAGCAACATTTTTTTACCTTTTAGTTTTAAAAAATAATTGATCATTGTTATTTAAATCTATTAAAAAAATTGAAAACTATTTATATTTTTCTGTATTTTAATTTTTTAAATTTTAGTTTATTTTTAAATTAAATATTAATTCCTAAAAAATAAATTTTAAATTTAATTTTTACTAATTCATGTCTTTCATATTTTTAATTTGATAAATTGGACCTAATTAGTTAATAAATGAAAGTTTCGGGGGTGAATTAGCTAAAAAAGTTGTTTTTGGACTGAATTATATTTTTCTGAAAAGCTAATATGGGCTAATTGGCCAAATTTGCCAAGTTGGTGGGATAATTGGCCAAAAAGTTAAAATCTGGGTTAATTGACCATCACAACCTAGTTCAGGGGGCAAATTGCTACTTTATCCATTGTGCTGGAAGTCTATATTTTCATATAAATTGTTGCATAAAGTAGAGTAGCAGGTATTGAATTATTTTTAACCTTACAGTAATTTTAATGAAAATGAAGGATTAGATTAAAGGATAGTGGAGGATATATAATTAAAAATAAATACTTGAAAAGAAATTTAAATTTTAATTTAAATTTTAAATAATCACACTTTTAATGATATAATATGAAAAAAAAAAAGCAAAATCTATTTAAAATGGTATTTTTGATCAAAATTGAAATTAACTTAAATTCTAAATTTATATCAAATACATTATAATAAAATATGAAATTCATTTGCAATTTCAAATTTTTAAATTTGTGAAATTGATTATAATTAAACCGAATTCTATCAAAATGGTTGGAATTTCCAAATGAATTCCACAAATTTTAAGTCTACACTTTTAAATGACTAAAATATCCCTCTTTATTTTTTATTTGCAAAAATATCTGTATAATTTAAAGAAACTTTTGACAAAAATTTAAATTCAAGATTCACACGAAACATAATATATAACAAAATATGAAATTTATTTCAATTGAATTTCATGAACTATATTCATTAAACTAAACATACCTCATTAATAAAAAATTCATTTTCAAATGAATTCCACCAAATAAAATAAATTTTTTGATAGAATTGAACGAAAAAAAAAAGTTATTTAAAAATAAATTCCTTAATAAAATTGAACCAAATATAAGTTAAATGTTAAGAACTCAACCAAATTTTTTTTAATCTATTCATTTTTTTAATTATGGGTTATTTTTTAATATCTCAGGTGTTATAAAAAATAGAAGAAGACGACATCTTTAATTTTAAAATCACCATAAAAAAAAAGATGAAATCAATTGAAAAATAGAAATTAAAAGACTCAATTCATCGAAATAAATGATTAGGGACTAAAAACGAAAATCCCAAAAAGTCTTTTGAGGACCAAATAAAATATAAACTCTTGCTACAATATAAACGTTTGTATCTGTATAAATAGATTAGAACCATTAGATTAATTTTTATTCAATTACAACAATTGATTATTTTTGTGTACCAATATCCATAAAATACGTCAACAGATGATTAAATAAGTATTGATCTGACGGTTATAATATCATTTGGATAGATACACATGTTTACAACGAAGAATGATTTTTTAATATATTAAAAGTATTTTATAACATCATAATAAAATAAAAATTTCTGAAAATATAAAATTATAATCTGCACATCATGCGGGATATTGACTAGCAAAAGTGAAAAGAAGGAAAAAAACAAATCTAATTTAGCATTGCGGTTTTTCTTTTCTTTTCTTTTTTCCTGCAAAAACATATATAAAAGCACCTTATTATCTTTGCTTTATCAGGAGTTGAAACTCCCACCATAGTATTATTGGTCAAGTTCTACAATAAGCAACAAATTGCAGCTCCGTTTACATAGCATCCTTTGATAAAAGATTATTGGTTTCTACTCTGCGGGCATTGCAAAGGTCATCACATGCATCTCCCCTTTCAAAAACAGCTGCCGCTCCCATCCCTGTGCCTGCATTTGAGTTGCAATAGCTACGTTTATTTAAACTGTACATCCTAATAGGACATGCATGCATCAAGGGCCCGAAAAGTACCTATGCACATTGATACCACCCCAAAACGACAGTCTCTGCCACGCCGTTTCATCTCGTGCAATAGAGTACCAACACATCGGGCACCTGTAACAGAATGGCAACAATCCCAGTCACATAATACGGTAAACAAAATAAATGAAAACTACCTATGTATGCTCAAAATTAGAGCTCAGTTGGGGAAACAATTTAGAAGTGATAATATACACGTCCTGTCGTGTATTATAATACAAAGAGGGAAGGCCTCGGTAAACTTCTAATCTGCATATTGTGCAACTCCAGCATCATAGGTTAAAAATAGCGACCAGCCACTCTAAAATCTGGAAGGTGAGCTCTGTACCCTAACCCCACAGTGGCAGGATGTAGTTTCACTCTAATGAAGGTGATGCTAGTTCAAACGCATAAATTATGTTCTAAAGGGAAGGAAAAAACATTGATTGGGAAGATCAATAGTGTTGTCTCCCATTGATCTATTTACTCAGCCAGTGGTTTTTGAATTACTCAAAACTCTTCTAAACACTATCAAATTCCATTCAGAGCCAAATCCCGAATTAGCTTATTAAATCAGCCACCGAGTGCCACCCTCACAGATCATAGAAAGAAGACCCCTTAAAATTGACATATAGAAAGTATTCTAGGCCTTTGATGCAATTAAATATATTTATGAAAATTGTTCAAAAATAAATCCAAATAAAATCCACAAGAAGTTTCAAATGATCGTTACCAAACATTTGCTTCATATCAACATTAAAAAATCCAAATAAATACCTGTTGTACCCAGAGGATGTCCAAGGGCCATTGCACCCCCATTGACATTTATCTTCTCTGGATCTAGCTCCAACTTCTTTTGGCAATAAACAAACTGAGAAGCAAATGCCTGCAGAAGGAACAATGAAAATTTATGATGCAAAATTAGAAAGAATTCATGAATTTTTTTTAAGAATTCATGAATTTTTTTTTCTTTCTTTCTAGATATACAATCCCTACACATTTATCCTCTCTACCTCATTTATCTCAAAAAGATCAATGTCACTAAGTTCTAGGCCAGCAGCCTTCACTGCAGCAGGAATTGCAACAGCTGGGCCAATGCCCATGATAGCAGGATCCACACCAACAGCAGCAAAAGTCCTGCATGACCAAAAGAAGGCTTACTTGAAGAAAATAAAAGTAGTAAATGTTTTTCAAAAACAGATGTATCCAGTAAAATAGAGATGTGAAGTGTGTAACTGCGTTCATGAAGGAACCAACTTATGCATGACAAAGTAGATAGAATAAAATGAGTCTGCAAGTCATGCTGCAAACAAAATCCTTTTGCCCGAATTCCCACCCTCATTGGGGCATGATAATTCTGAATAATTAAAATGATATGGCCAGAGGATATTATCAACTTCATGCTTAGAGGCAAGATGTACAACAAAATCATCTTGAATCATAAGCTATAGAAAACCGATATATCAGAAAACATAACAAAATTTCATTTGAAAAAACTCAACCCTAGGGCAAAAATAATAAACATACTAGAGAACGGCTTCTTCACTTTTCAGATGATAGACTTGTTATATAGATATTTCAGAGATAGGAAACCATTTTAAGCACGTAATTATGTCACTTTTGTAATTTCTAATGACAATACGTCAACATAGATAAGTGTTACCATAAATAATTTAGTTATAGGAGTTGCATACCTGAATACTCCAAGGATTGGAAGCCCTTTGCACATTGCAACACTTCTCTTCATAAGCAACACAGCCCCAGCACCATCACTTACTTGGCTAGAATTACCTAGAGAACACAAGTTGCACCACGTATGGCAATCAGATAAGTGTCGACATAATCACATAAAAAAAGAGCGAGAACATATGCTGTTGAAACTTACCAGCAGTGGTTGTCCCATCTTTTTTAAACACAGGCTTCAGTTTGCTTAGATCTGACAATGATGTGTTGGGGCGAATGCCATCATCAACAGAGATTGTGACAGGTTTCTCCGCGCCAGTTTTTGGGTCAACAATCTTTAAAAACAAAATTTACAGAGCAGTGATTTAAAAAATTGGTTGTGAATTTCCACATACAGATGCAGGGAGAACGGGTGACCAAATGGAAACTCTTCCTAAGAGAGCAATGAATAAGACCATACCTTGGTAGCCACAGGGATGATTTCATCCCCAAATTTGCCAGCAGCAGTTGCAGCAGCAGCCTTCCTATGAGATTCAACCTAGTAACATAAATTCAATCAATACAGAGTTCTGTTCAAAATATATCAGATATTCAGACAAATCAAACGTACTGCGGCCTGATCCTGCTCCTGTCTAGTCACTCCAAATCGATGTGCAACATTTTCTGAAGTAATACCCATAGGCAAAAGGCAATTTTGGGCTTGCTCAAAGACCTTTACCTGTCATATTAAACAAAACGTTAAAGTTACCATCCAAGGAACTATTTCACTAACAAATCATGTTAAACAAAAGAAAAATAAGAGAGTATACTTTGGGATTCACACTCCCATCCCAAGCCATTGGATTAAGTGTCATTGATTCCAAACCAGCTCCAATACCTAGAGCAAAAAGATTAAAAAGTTAACCACTACCAAGACATTAATAGGAAATGCAGCAAAAAAGGTAATATCATATTATCATCTCACCGATGTCATAAAACCCTGCTTTGATAGCAGCAGCTACATCAGCAACTGCCTGAAGCCCAGAGGAACATTGCCTGTTAACAGTCCTAATAGGCACAGTATCTGAAATAGAACATAAGACCAACCATATAATCGACAAATTAATGATACGGCAAATCGAGAATCTTAAAAACTTCAAAGAAAAAAATATAGACCAGGAAAACCAGCATAGAATGCAGCCATCCTGCATTCACTTGCTCTTTGAGATCCCGGTGCCAACACTGTTCCCACAACAATATCCCCAACTTCACTTGGGTTCAAATTTGTTTTCTCAATCAATGCCTGCACCAAGCAGCCACATCAATAACAGGAGTTAAGGCCATACAACCCACCATTCAATCTCAATTAAAAATGAATCAGGATTGAAATACAAGAACACAAAAACCTACCTTCAAAACAGGAGCAAGTAAATCATCAGCATGAGTATCCTTGAAACCACCCCGTTTGGATTTGCACAGCGGAGTTCGATATGCTCTGCATAATTTAACAAACAAGCTCAACTGCTCAGCTATATCACTAACAAAATTATCGACTAAATGACAAAGATTCTGGAACCTTATAATTTAACGAAATAAAAATAAAATAAAAAGAAGGAACTTACCCTACAATGACAACATCATCTCCATAAACTGAAGTCCTATGATAAGCAGCACTATCTCCAGCTAAGCAAGCCGATGCCTGTTCGAAAATATCCAAGAAACATTGAAATATTCAAAATCAAAAAGTCTTGTTCAAATAATTGAAATTATTGTAACTATAACCTATCTCCAAACACAAAAAATTTTCTAAATACAAGTGGATTTGAACGCTGTACATGTTTTCAAATGACAAAAACAGCTAAAATTGTCAATTTCAAAGATACAATCACAGCAAAAACACACAGCACGCCATCATTTCCAAATCACAGATCGATCAATCATGTGCATATCACAACAAAACAAAATCAAAAGCCACCAAAAAAACAAAACTAATTGCATCGTAAAATCAAGAAAATGAAAGTTACATATCAGCCAATATAGAGTAACGAATCAGTAAATATATATATATACATGAACAAAAGAATCAGAAGGCTTACAGAGAGAGATGATTCAAGACTATGTGAAGAAGAAGAAGAAGAAGAAGAAGAAGGACGAAGGTGATCGAGAAGAATTTTTTGCCTGTTGATTGCTTTGTCCATTGTTTTTTTTAATTGAAAGCACTGAGAGAGCTTGAGCTGGATTTCGATTCAGATTTCTATCGATGAATGATGAAATAAAATGAAGCGTAGAGGTTTCGTCACGTTTTTATATAGCTATGGCGGTTAGATATGCGACGAAGGATGCAAAGTGTTGAATAGTTTTGTTATTTTATTTTTTATTTTTTTCTGAAATTGGGAGGAGAGACCATGATCGAGATCTTAATTTATCCATATCTTCAACGGAGCTATATCTTTTTATCTTTAATTGAGCTATGCTATTATTTTTTACATCTTCTTCTCTTATTTTTTAACGTATCTCATTTGAGCAAGATTTTATGGTAGAATTGGTATTTATTGTAAAAATTTTGCTCTCTTTTTTATTTTACTCTCTTTAATGATATTTTATATCGGCAAAAAAATGGACTATGTTATTAAACTATTTAATAATTTTTTAATGTTATTTTAAAAATTTTAATAATATTTATTTGTAATAATTAAAGTCAATAAATTCAAAATAATTTAATTTAATTAAATAATGAAATTTATTATATTCATTTTGAACCAAATAAGATAACAAAAATAATAATAAAATTTAAGTATTTATTTTTTTTAATCAAGAGGTCGGTGACTTAAATTTTGATAAATTAAATAATGAAAATAATTTTTTAATTTTAAATGGACGAAATAATAATTAAATTATGTATTTTAAAATGTTCTTAAATAGAAATTACTATTTAATTATTTTTTAATTAGTAAATTTAAATAATAATTTTTCTGTAATTGATCTAATATTACTACATATATTATAATTGAAATTCCAAATTTTTTTTGAAATTGGAATTCCAAATATTATTTAAATATTATCATCTAAATGAAATAATATTTTTTCCGTTTTTCTCATAATTATTGGTATATTAGAAAAGGAAATATTTCGGACAAAAGAAGATATTATTATTATGACATGGAGATGATGTCTATTTTTTCATACACGCTAGTGGCTTTTTGTTTCCCTATTCTCGCCCCTCAGCGAGTAGAAAACACTGCTCTCATTATTATCTTATCCATTTATAATTTATTATTAATTAATATTTAAAATGTACTTAGTTGAAATAAATTTTATTAAATTTTATAAAATTTACGAAGTAAATTTATTTAATTTAAATAAAAATTTTATATAATTTATTCTTAATTTTAATAAAATTATTTAATATTAAATTTATTTTTATTAATAAAATATATTTAGTTCAAATAAATTTATAATTTTTTTATAAATAAATTTTATTTAAAATTTATTTTGAAATGAAACAAATTTTTTAATAGAATTGAATCAAATAAAAATTAATAATTATAAAAATTTGATAAATTTAAATTGAATTTGATAATTATTTTTAATATTTAACAGTTTAAAAATTTAAATAATTTGAATTGACCTGAATTATTTATATAATGATAATTTTTAATATCTTTTATATATATATAACTTAAACTTAAGTATTTTTTTAAAAAATAATTTTCTTTGAATTATCACTGGAATCGTTTAATAGGGTAAAGAGATACTCTAATAAACGAGCCTTCTAGATGAAAATGTATTAATTTATTTGGTAGAGCTGTTCATTTTCATATCCAAAACGCACTTAAAGGAGAGTGGTGGGTTTGGATGAAGACAATGTCTTGAAATGCGTTCTGGCTTGGGAAACGGAAAAGACAATTGGCGAGGTCGGACATCATCCTTCTAGACGGTGGGGGTGCTACCTGAAAATAATATTGGCATATTTTTTTGTCATAAGATTTACCTAAAAGAAAAGAGGGAAATTCAAAATGGAATTCTCATTTTTTCTTTTTTTTTTTTATTTCAAACTTATAAATCTAAATTATCTAAATTTTATTAGAAATTTGAAATATTTATTTTATTTATTTATTATTTTATTATTTTTATTTTTATTTTTATATATTTATATTAATTAATAAAATATATATATTAAATATTTTTATAGTATACACATTACAATTTAACATGTAGAATCCAAGAGATCAGCCACATCGTAAATCAGCTTATTAAGCTCACGGTTGGACAGGAGTGTACCAACACTACCATGACCATTAACATATTATATATATATATATATTTTGTCAATAAGATTTACTATTCATACACCAACATCCAAATAAATATTAACTAAATTAAATCTATAAATATGCTTATAACATACACCATAATCTAATGATATGAAATCCAAGAGTACCTTGACATATTCCTAAACATTTTTTTCTTTTTTAAATGTGAAGTATACACCTTAAAACATTTTAATCACTATCTTTAGACATATGAAAACCAAAATTCATTGCTTTAAAAAAAACAAAATTGACAATAAATAGTTTTGAATTGGTATAATGCCGAAAGTACAAATCAATAAAATTTTAATTAATTAAATAATTTTAGTAAATTATAAATTAATTAAATAATTCTAACATTAATATATAGATTGGACGTAACCAAAAATTAAAATTAATATCAAAAAGAGTTGATAAAAAACTTTTTCAAAACTAATTTCTTTAACTTCTTTCTTTTAAATATAGAACAATTTCATTTCTTCTCTTAAGAATTTTTTTATTTGATGTATCCAGTATCCGGTAGTTACAAAAACTCTAATTATTTCAAAGTTGAGTCGGGTGAACCCACAAAGAGACAAAGCTCTCTCAACATTTATTTTCTCTATACATAAGACTCGAACCTGAGATCTTATTTAAGAAAATTCAACCTCCTCGCCCCTTGGACCAACAAATGTTGGTATTGTGTTTTTTAACATTTTTTTCTTTTTACTGTTTTTTAACTTTTTTTCTTTATATTGTTTTTCTCAATATTTTTATTTTTTTCTTTCCACTATCTTCATTTATTTTTTTCTCAATTTTTTTTCTCAACATTTTTTCTAACATTTTTTACTATCTTCATCTTTTTTTCTCAACGCTTTTTTGCTAAAC
>CATIWM010244273.1:0-18950 GCA_949671775.1 Mallotus repandus
AGTAGAGGTGGTGGGGCGTGATGGTGGTGGTGCGGCGGAGGTAGAGGTGAGGGTGGTGGTGGAGGTGGAGGCGGTGATGGTGGCGGTGATGGTGGAGGTGGGGGTGGTGGTG
Organism: Mallotus repandus; assembly: GCA_949671775.1. Taxonomy (NCBI): domain Eukaryota; kingdom Viridiplantae; phylum Streptophyta; class Magnoliopsida; order Malpighiales; family Euphorbiaceae; genus Mallotus; species Mallotus repandus. The sequence continues at coordinate 113 of CATIWM010244273.1, forward strand.
GTGGTCAGGTGGAGGTGGAGGTGGAGGTGGAGGTGGTGGTGGTGGTGGTGGTGGAGGTGGAGGAGGTGGTGGTGGTGGTGGTGGTGGAGGTGGTGGTGGTGGAGATTGTGGTAGTAATGGTGGTTGAGAATGTTGTAGTTGATGTTAGAAGAAAAATTTAGAAAATCTTTTATTAGTTTTCTAAAATTTTTTATAATTCGAAAAATTTTTAAAATAATTTTTTATTTTTTTAAAGTTAGAAAATATAATGACAAAACAACAATTTTTATTTTCTAGTTTTGTTGAAAAAATTTTCTAGAAAACAAATCTTATTTTATAAAACTAAACAGACCTTTAGATTTCCTGTAACTTTGTGTTTTGGCAAAATTAACTCCCTTTAACAGAATTGAATTCACAGCGGCAGCATGATTCCTTTTATTATCTAACAGCCAATATCTGCCATGGATGTGAGGAGTTTTCATGTTCATTGGCTTTTTGATTTAACAAAAAGTAGCAATCTAAAGAGAATTTCATTTCCTCTTTCACCCTCTATCTCCATTATCATCAGTGCTCTTTCCTCCTGTATTTTTTTTCTTATTCCTTTTTAACTTGCATGTTGATAGCAACACAATCAATCAAGACAACAGCCTTTTGCAGCGACAACAGCCCACTACAATTGAATTTGGACAAGTTAACCTTAGCTAATTTCTCATTCACTCTTTGTATTTGATTATATACATTTTGATTGTTCCTTGCTGTATATATACTGATTTAAGGATTTGACAAAAGTAATGTATGATTGTAAATAAACATATTTTTCAAACTAATAGCTATTGCACTCATGGTGTTTGTTTAAATGCTTGAACCATTTGTTTTTTAGGACTGTTTGCTGGGACTTACTTCCCAACTCTGCTACCATATCAGCAGGAAAATATGGCAGTTATAGTCGAGTCCACACATGACCTGGCGCAACTACATTCAGACGAATCAAAAGAAATCAAGACAAATCCTTAAATAGAAATCGAGACTAAAGGACCTTGCTTAGACCAAGAATTAAGCTCACTGACTGTCTCTACTCCATTGAGTGGATGCACAGACTTTTTTTTGGTGAATCAATTAGTTTTTGTTACACAAAAAACAACAGAAACAACTAAACTTTATCAACAACATTCAGTTATGTTGACTCTAATTTCACTCCATTGAGTAGATGCACAGACTTTTTTTTTTAGGGGAATTACTTCATTATTAGATGATATCAACTCTGCAATTTGCAATTGGAAACATTAGAAGCTGGAAGATAGCTTACCCCAGAAGAGGAATTCGAATTCCTTCTTGCAGATTTTATAGGTATTTACTAATAATTATAATATGGGATTAGTTTCGAAGATTTACTATGAATTACTATCTTGCTCCTTTTGCTTTTGTTCTTTTTTATCTTCTTTTTATGTCTCATGCAAGTTTTATTGTCTTTTATTTTTATGTTTCATGGTTTTCTATTTTTTTTTAAAAGAAAAAATTCTGCCGTTATTTTTTTTTTTTCCATTAAGATGGTTAGGATTTAGTATTGGTTGGGTCCATCATAATAATTTTTTCTCCTATGTGGCTATGTACATTCCTCTATTGGTAATAAAATCTTTACTCATTATTCAGCCTCTAGAATATGATCTCAAATATAATTGACATTAAGTCATAAGGAAAATGAGTAGGGCTTTTGCATTAATCGAATCACATGCAAGTTACAATAATTTTATTATTTCACAAATGTTGTTACCATTTGATATTTTTGCTTCAAAGTTGTATCCTGTAGTTCTGAGGAAGAAGGAAGAAAAGAAGCTCACTTAAATTGAGTTGGATAAATTAATATCGAACTATGCAACATGATCCAGCTTATGAATATATGGAATTGAGACTTAAAAAAAAAATTATAATTTGGAATAAGCATTGGCCTCATACTTAAATTAATCACCTTACATATTAGTTAAAATATGTAAGAAACTTACATATTAGTTATACTTTGGAGGAATAGAAACTTCATTCAATTCTAAATTAATCACCTTTGTAATTTTCATAACTTAAACTGGAGTTCCCTTACATATTAGTTCACAACAATTAACCTTATTTGCAATGACAAATTTAACTTTAAAATTTGGTAATTATTAGTTCATAACAATTAATTTTAAAAAAATTGTGTGGGTATATGTCTAGTTAATATATAAACTTGTGACAAAATATATCGATATAATGTCCAGGATGTGAATTCTTTTATAAGCATTTAGTAGAGGTGATGAAAAACCCCTTCCTAAAAAAAAGCAAGCATGACAAGTGTATGTACACACCAACAAAACACAGATTACAATCAGACCAAAAACCAAACAAGAATTTAATAATAACAAACTAAGCTTTCATGCCAACACTCAATACTGAAAGAAAAGGATCGAATCTCACAAAACTAGCCCTCATAATTCTGTCCCAAGATCATCATATCTCAATGTACTTTTTTTTTTTTTTGGCCAATACATCTGCAAAAACACTTTGTCATTAAAGAAAAAAATTCAGTCTCCAAGAAAGAATACATCAGCAAGAGCAAGCTTGAGCATATAGATGTCATTCAAGAAAGAATTAAGTCTCCAAGGCCTCGCTAATTTTGATGAAAACCAGATGCTCCTTATGGTGGTTGTAGAATAGAAAATTCGCAAAGCCTTCAAGATTATTCGAAGTTCTGCTTCAGTGGATTCACAAACACCAACGGAACAGTGAAGACAAACTTAACCAGTTCATCAGAAACCCTCAACTCCAGTTCCACCAGTACCAGGATTTCCCGGTGAAAAGAAGGCAGGATGTTTATTACCAGCATAGCTATTTAGCATCTTGATCTTCTATCTTACGGCCATCAGGGCATTTCACTTGCAACTTGATTGGCAACGACGTGATGTTGAATTCCATATTATCAAGCAGGTAATTAAAAATAATGAGCAGAATTAACTATAGGTCTAGGATAATAAAAAAACTACCTCCAATCAATTGCAATGAAAATTTTATCCAAAGAAACTTGCTCTGTGCTTCTTGGGTTTGCTTCTTCCCACCAGTGCTTCTCACCCTTGATCTTTCTCAGATTTTTGTGAAAAGCTTTGCTAATTGGGAGAGTTTTAAGGTTTGGGCAATAATAAAAACTCATCCATTCTATGTTTGGTGCAATTTGTAAAAATTCGGAAATGTCCACTAATTGAGGTAAGAAATGAAGTGTTATCCTCTTCAAGGCTGGAAGGCGATGCTTGATCTCCTTCTCAGAATCATTGCAGCTGATTAATCTAGTAATTTTCGGGCAATCATCAAGCGTGAGCACTTCAAGTCTGGAAAGATTTGCAAGCATTCCTGGTGTGAAGACAGTGCCCAGCTCAGGACAGGTGTACAGAGTCAAATATTTTAGTAACTTGAAGCAACTATTATACAACAGCTTCCCTATCCATAGGGAAAATTCTTCGCGTAATATGTATGCAAATACTCAAGTGTTGCAAGACCAACTGTTGTATCACCAAATGCGTCCTCTGTTAGTTGATCTGCGTCTACAATTGCTTGAAGATCCTTACATTCCCCTACTACACAACATTTCAGTTCAATCATATTAGTTATTCCAAATTCAGATAACTTCCTGACTGTATGATGGCGATCCAAGAAAAATGCAGATGCATGTTTCAGTGCCATCCTGATTTCTTCAGGTACACTGTCGCCATTTACATACTTCAAGCATTTATCTTGTCCATCTAGCTTGATCTCAACATCACGCGCAAGTCTGGAAATGATGCGCTTGGCACATTGATAACCTACGGTAAAGCTGAAATGTGGTAATGGTGGAGATGCCACGGGTATGGTATCCAATTGAAGGCTTCTAAAAAGTTCCACTCTAGGAAAGTAGATCTTAAGTATCTCGAGTGATGTTTATTTGGACAAGTTCAGGACATCAAGAGCAGGCATTTGATCGAAGAATGAGTCATATATCATCCTCAGATTGAAGTTTCTTTGCAGGAAGAGTGCTCGGGCTTTGGGGCAGATCAAATTCTCATTTAACTTGGATAGCTTATTATCAGTTTACCAAATCTCATTGAACATTTCCCATTCCACATCCTTAGGCAGTCAATCCCATACTGTATTGTAGAAGGAAAAATCGACCTTCTATAGGAGGAAAAATATGTCCTAGTAATATATGGCGATTTGTCTCTTGTAGCTCGACAACTTCTCCATCCTCAGAACTTCCCAATAGGCCAGCACTTTCCAGAGTTTCAAGGACTTTATTGGCTTCCTGATACGAACCTATTAGGCCATCAGAAATCCAGCTATCTATCGAAGACCCTCTTGCACTCTTTTGGTTCTCACAAAACAATGCCAAATTTCTTATACATCTTCTTGTTGCATCATCCCTGACATGGCCGAAGTTGAATTTTATCACATTAACCATCAGGGTTTCAGATTTTTCTTCATCAGATGCAGGTTGCACGCACAATGTTTCGATTGCATTGTTCCAAACATTGATGTCGGATTCACTTTTCAATGCCCTTTGCCATTAGGATGATAGCACGAGAGTTGTGGCTGCACATGTCAACTACTTGTCTTGCTACTTGCTGAAGGCCAGAAGAATCAACAACTTCACCAACATTCTCACGGAACAGTAAATATTTTGCCTCCTCTTGAATTTGGACAATCTCCGTTTCTATTTCGACTGATGATTTAATTGCTTTGCTCCAATGCGGAATACTAGTCACAGTTATTTCTTCAGATTCTGTAAAATTTTCAGTTTCAAAGTTCAAATTTTTGAGTTCCTTGTGTGGGAAAATACCCAAATTAGATTAAAAACCTAGAACTCAATTTCATGTTAAATCAATAGAAATCATAATAGTAGAAGCGGAAGCATACCTGAATCCATATCCATAGATTAATCACCTTAGAGATGTACGGTTGGCCTTCTAGGTCAGTATGTTTTCCAAGAGAACGCCTTTAGGTTTTCTCTCTGTATTCTCTCTAATGATGGGATTTAGAAAGAAGCATGATAATTATAATACGTATGACCTAGGTACCATGACCACCTATATATAGATAACTTTACTGTTATCTTTTGGTATTTCTATTTCAGTCCATCATTGAAATAGAAATTACCCATTAGTCTCTACACATTAAAGGCCCCACACCCTTTAGATACATTAAAGCCCAAATTATCCAAATCCGAATGATCACTTTTAAATGGGCTTACCTTATATGACAGCCTGCTTATTCACATATAAGCCCAATGTCGAATTAAGGATCCAACAATCTCCCACTTGGGCTATATGTGTAAACTTATAATTATGCATTGCAAAAATAACCATATAAGCTCAAAACCTTATTGTCATTATCGAAATGTATCTATAACCAATCTGGTCCATCAATTATACCAACATAGGATCAAAGTAGCCTTTGTTACATTTATTGTAAGTCGGCTTATCACTGGTCACGTATGTCAATATAACTGAATGACATGGATCATGATGTGGATGTGTAGCATGGAAATTTCATGCAATGTGATCTTAACATACCTATTTCCAACTGGTCCACCTTAAACTTTAGTGAGATCAAACCATACTGAAATCAGAGTGTGAATAAACCCAAAAAACTTTATTTCTGCAGAAAATAATAAAAATAACTGAAATCCTTAAATTGAAATAACTGAAAAATGCTATATAAAGAGAAATCAAAATAACAAACTCCCACTAAAACTGAATATCTTCAAATGACATGACACCCATATGAGCAGTGTGCTCATGAAACACTTTGGGTGGCACTCCCTTTGTAAGCGGATCTGCAATCATGCAGTTTGTCGCAATGTGCTCAATAGACAACTATCCACTTCGAACTCTTTCCTTTACAACAAAGAACTTGATGTCTATATGCTTTGACTTTGTACGAAATATTCGGACGCTTACAAACTTGAGCATACATTTGACTCCCTACTTTTTATGCATATAGAATCTTTTGTATTTCTTTTTCCTCAAAAGCATTCTCAGGGCACTATTTAAGACTAAACTTGTCTCCCTTAGCCACAAGGGTATCACCTGGTTTATAATCTTGTATGCCATATCTCTTGAGAGCCTTTTCGATATAGCCCTTTTATGATAATCCAAGAACACCCCGAGAGCGATCTCGGTGTATCTGGATGCCTTGCACAAAAGAGGTGTAACCAAGATCTTTCATCTCAATGTTCTCAGCTAGAAATCTCTTGGTTTCATTCAATAAGCCTATATCATTACTAGCAAGCAAAATGTCATCGACTTATAAAATTAGAAAAATATACTTGCTCCCACAAAACCTATGGTATATACAATCATCAACCAAATTCACCTCAAAACCAAATAAGATGACCACTTGATGAAACTTAAAATACTATTGTCGATATGCTTGCTTAAGTCCAAAGATGGATTTCTTGAGTTTGCAAACCATATTCTTTGGGTCTCCAAACACAAAATTTTCTTGTTGCACCATGTAAATCGTCTCATCAATGTTTCCATTGAGAAATGATGTCTTTACATCCATTTGATGCAATTCAAGATCAAAATATGCCACTAATTCCATTATAATCCTAAAAGAGTCTTTTGAAGAAACTGGAGAGAAAGTCTCTTTATAATCAATGCCTTCTTTCTATGTAAAGCCCTTTGCAACAAGACGTGCCTTATACCTATCCACATTGCCTTTTGAATCCCTCTTGGTTTTAAACATCCATTTGCAACCAATGGGCTTCGCACCTTCTGGCAATGGAACAAGATCCCATATGTCATTGCCTTTCATGGACTTTATCTCCTCATTCATGGCATCAATCCATTTTTGAGAATTAAAACTTTCTATGGCTTGACGGAAGTTAAATGGATCATCTTCCATCACTCCAATGTTAGCCTCATGTTGTTGAAGAAATACAATATAGTCATCTAGTATTGCACTTCTTCTTTCTCTAGTGGATCTCCTTAATGGCATAGGTTCTTAAGGTGGTAGAGTTTGTTCTTTTGGAATAATTTCTTGAATGGGAGGTTCTCCATCATTGTCTTGGTGTGCTATCTCTTGAACGAAGTTAAGAATATAATCCTGATCAATGCTAATAGCACCTATGGGAATATCAGCATATTCCTCTTTAAAGACAAAGTGTCTAACTTTATCTCCCCTCGCAAACTCAACATGCTTAAAGAACTGAGCATTTCCTGACTCAAAAATTGACTTAGTTGTGGGATCATAAAACTTATACCTCCTAGATCTTTCAGAGCATCCAATAGAATAGCAACTGATCGTCCTTAAGTCCAGTTTCTTTTCATTAGGCCTATAAGGCTTTGCCTCAGCTGGACATCCCCAAACATGCAGGTGCTTTAAACTAGGCTTTTTGCCAATCCAAAGTTCATAAAGGGTTTTGGCAGTTGCTTTAGTAGGAAACCTGTTAAGGATATATGCTGCAGTCTTAAGTGTTTCTCCCTAGAATGATTCTGGCAAGGTAGAATGAGATATCATACTCCTCACCATGTCCTTAAGCGTCCTATTTTGTCTTTCAGCAACACCATTCATAGTGGGTGAACCCGGCATAGTGTATTATGGGACGATACCGCATTCCTCTAGAAATTTAGCAAACATTCCTAGACGTTGTTCACCTGAACTGTCATATCTACCATAGTATTCACCACCACAGTCAGATCCAAGGCTTTTAATCCTTTTGCTAAGTTGATTTTCAACCTCAGCTTTATAGTTTTTGAACACATCAAGTGACTGTGACTTTTCATTAATGAGATATATGTAGCCATATCTAGAAAAATCATCTATGAACGTTATAAAATATTGTTGACCATTCCAAGTAATTGTAGGAAATGGCCCACAAATATTTGTATATATAATTTCTAAGATGTTTGAAGTGTTATTGGCTTCAAATATCCTTTTATTGGTTTGTTTCCCCTTAATACAGTTAACACATAAATCAAAATTTGTAACGTCTAAGAGATTGAGAATTTCATCTACCATAAGTCTCTCTATTCTCCATTTGGAGATATGACCTAATCTCTTGTGGCATAATGAACCTGAATTCTCATCGCTTAATTTTCTCTTTACACCTCGTTTGCTAGCTTGCAGGGTTTCATTAAATGAGGCATTGGTATCAAGTGAATAAAGATTATCGTAACCTGATAAAGAACCGGAACCGACCAAATTTGAATCATGGAACAAATTGATTTTTCCATTCCTAAATAGACAAGAGTAACCTGATTTGTCTAAAGCGAAAATGGAAATCAAATTCCATCTAAAAGATGGTACAATAAATGTCTCATCAAGATCCAAATAAGATCCAGTCTTAAACAATAATCTAAATTTTCCTATTGCCTCAACTTCAACCTTCTTGCCATCGCCTACATAGATGTATCTTTCAGCATCATTTGGCTTTTGGCAACTTAGGCAACCCTGCGTAGACACATTGATGTGAGTTATTGCACCAGAATCTAGCCACTAGGTGTGTCTAGGCACCGAAGTTAAATTAACCTCATAACAAACCAAATTAAGAAGCATGCCTTTGCAGTACTTTCTTTTATGCTCGTCAACTCCACAGAAGAAACAACTATCACCCTTTTGTTCATTAGGTTTCTTTTCTTGCTTCTTTTGAGGTATTGTATCTGCAGCATCTTTATCCTTTATCCTTTTGGACAGTATGCCCATAAAAGTTTCTAGAATGGCCTTTATGATTGTCATGACTCCGAGAACAATTAAGAAGTTCCCTTGCCATGACCTGAAGTTAGTGCCATTAAGCATAGAAATGTAATTGATATTGGCAGTAATATTAGCATGATTATTCATAACTGAACAGAGATCAACAAACAACCAAAACAAGCTCACATAAGTTCTAAAACAAAATCAATAACAAATTCAAATAAAGGTAAATCCCATCTCAAGATGTCGGGCACTCCATTAATATTTTGTCTTTGGACAATAATATTAACTTGTAAGTGATATCTTGGTGTAATAATCAAACATTGATAATAAGAACATGTCAAATAACAATTCTTTCTTTGGGCTGATTTATTATTCACAAGTAAAACCGAATAATCATCACATATTTATTAACACAAATGCACATGCAATTCTATTAAATGTTGACCATCCTTTGGGCTGATCAATACTCACATAAGTTACATGCACACAACCTTCTATATTTTAAAATAAATTAATCTCAACAAAAAAGTTCACTTTGGTAAGATGTTATCTCAATTAATTTATCTTAAATTATATATAACCGTACTAATATGTAAATTTAAAATTATATCTAAAATTTCTTGATTGCATAAATTGCATCCAAAAAAATTTTCCTTAAATGCATTACTACAATTTTTTTTAATCAACTGAAAAGTATATTAAAAAAACCACATCATTGCAGGCTACCCAAAAAATTTTAAATTCTGTCGGTAACCATTAGTTATTCATAGACTAAAAGAAAACTATACCCAAATATATATATATATTAGACAAAAGACAAAAGGCCGAAAATTGCATCCAAAAATCCATTTATATATACATACACAGTAACAGTAACCAATAACCATAAGCATGCACTTTCAAAAGTTGTACCCATATGTGCATGCATACGATTGTAAATCAAATTCCAAAGAATGCTCAGAGAAAGAGAAAATTTTGTTTCCAAAACCTGAATTTATATACATAAACAATTTCCAATAAAACAGAAACCGAAGTTGGAGCATAAACAAATTTAAGCCCTTTATTTATTTATTTTCTCGGCGCACTATCATAACAAGGCCATTAACAACGCAAATGGCTCACTGTATGTATATATATAATAATACAAAATCATATATATTATGAAATCATATATTACCCAAACATCACAAAATATGTATATATATATATACCATCACGTTTGCCGAAAAAAATAACAAATCACAAACTGTACCTATATCAACCCGAAAATAAAACATATATATACACATAAATTCAATAAATCTTTTACATAATTTCACTGAATTTAAATTAATATTTAATTCAATAAAATTATGTATATTCAAAAAATTAAATTCACCAAATTTAATAAAATCATAAAATCATGTAAACCCGAACATCAATTCACCGAATAAAATATAAAATATTCTTATTGGTTCAACATGAATAGTTCTGATACCACTTGTCGGAAAAATTTTCAAATTAGATTAAAACTCAAGAACCCAATCTCATGTTAAATCAATAGAAATCATAATAGCATAATCATAATAGCAGAAGCGTACTTGAATCCATAAATTAATCACCTTAGAAATTGTGACTAATCTTCTAGGTCAGTACGTTTTCCAAGAGAACGCCTTTAGGTTTTCTCTCTATATTCTCTAATGATGAGATTTAGAAAGAAACAAGATAATTATAATACGTATGACCCAGGGACCAAGACCACCTATATATATATATATAGATAACTTTCTTGTTATTTTTTGATATTTCTATTTCAGCCTATTATTGAAATAAAAATTACATATTAGTCTCTATACATTAAAGCCCCATACCCATTAGATACATTAAAGCTCACATTATTCAAATTCAAATGATCACTTTTAAATGAAATTATTTTATATGACAGCCTGCGATACATAATTATCTTATTATAAATCCAATCCAACACCTTAGACCCTTCAAAATCTCTAAAGTTTATTGGGAGCATCAAAAGAGTTGAATAAGTGGCCCACATATAAATAACACCAATAAAAATAGAGAACGCATAAATACATTGAACAGCACCCATCTCTTTCCCAACCTTAGCCAGCAGTTCACGAAGAGTACCAGCTTCTTCTTCATTCTCTTTCACCCTTTTCATCATGTCCTCCAAATCCTAATCCATCAAAATTAAAAAATAAAAATAAAAATAAAAATAAATTATAACTTAACAACAACCAAAAAACATATAGTTAACAAGTAAGAGAAACATAGACCTTGAGTTATGGGATTGTGACATAGCGAGCGAACGTGAAAATAAAAGCCTTCAAAACTTTAAAAAGAAATGAGAGAATATTTTTATATTATTCAATAGATGAATTTTGAGAGAACAAGTCATATTTATAGAGTGACATAACTCACTAACTCTAATTTTAATAAAAAATAAAATCTTAGCTAAGATAGGAAAATCAAATCCTAATCATGATGAAAAAATTAAAAAAATAAAATAAAATAAAATAAAATTCTAATTAAATATAAAATTTTTTCCTTATTAAATTTAACTAAAATGAAAAAATTAAATAATAATAATAATAATAATAATAATAAAACCCATGTAACCTGTATGTAATTTTGAGAGAACAAGTCATATTTATAGAGTGACATAACTCACTAACTCTAATTTTAATAAAAAATAAAATCTTAGCTAAGATAGGAAAATCAAATCCTAATCATGATGAAAAAAATAAAAAAATAAAATAAAATTCTAATTAAATATAAAATTTTTTCCTTATTAAATTTAACTAAAATGAAAAAAATTAAATAATAATAATAATAATAATAATAATAAAACCCATGTAACCTGTATGTCAGCTTGGTCATCATCTTCACGCTGAGAGGACATGTTGATATCAGCGTCCGTCTCTCCTTCATTGGGGATTTCACTCCTGTACATCTTGTGCTCTTGCTCTTCGTGTGTTTCAATTTTAGTTTCTACTGTTTATAACATTACATTTAGTACATAGGCTCCCACAAAATATAACATTTACAATTTTTTTTTTAAAATTTTTAGTCAATTTTGATCTCCAAATAAAATTTTTTAGCTCAGCCCCTACATGCGGTCTAATAACTTTTAGCCCAATATAAATGTATATACCACAAATCCAAAGTCGCATATGTATTGAAAATAAATAAATAAGGGATGTAAATACGTAACATGCAAGACAAGTCATCCTTATCACCTTTGAGGATAGGCAAGGTTGATTCTCATGTATCTCCATGAAGCAATGAGCTCAAATATGAGGTTGAGATTGATCTTGTTGTATCTCCATGTAACGAAGAGCTAGAATATAAGGTCCACCATGTGTTAGTCCCTGTGTAAATTGATATACAATATCAACATTGCTTAAGCTCTTATCACATGTGCAAACAAATATCAACAAACAATGAAAATAGCACCAATTAAAAATCTCAAACTTTGGTTAGTATTTTGAACCAATCTCGATGGTTAAATTGTTTTTATTGCTAATCACATATGCGAACGACATCTATCAAGTTTATTTTTATGAATTGAATCCATAATTTTTGGTGCCTTAACAAAAGATTTTGACGCGCGTCTTCTTAATGTTCGATAAAATTCATTTTATTGATCATTGCCTAATATAAATATATAAAAACAAGTATATAAAGAAAATCACTTAAATTTAAATTATGGAAATTTCAAATGTATTATAAGTGTCCCCATGAGTAGTTCAAGTGGTAAAATGTGTGGACATCCAATTTGAGGAGAGTAGAGTTCGAACTCCCACCTTCCTCTCTTCTCCCTTGTGGTGTTGGAAATTAGGGTTATTTACATTTTATGGTGAAAAATAAAATTATTTCTCTTTTTATGGTACTTTTAAAACAAATTCCCATTTTGTGGTATTTTTTTTTTATTAAAAAAACCAAAAATGCCATTGATAATGATGGAATTGCAAAAATGCAAGTTAATTGAGATCATACCGCCATTAAAAATGGTTGAATGAGAAGAAAAAAAATTTACTACCTTCCGCCACTGCTAGTGGCGGAATGGCTCCTGTTTTACTGCAGTCCGTGCATCCTCCCTTGCAATCAATACCATGCCCACCTGCTTAAGAAAAAACAGGCCAAAGACAAGTAGGAACGGCCATACAGTATTCTTCTTTTTTGTTTTTCAAGTTTGGCCATGCAACCATAATAATAATAAATAATAGGGAAAAGGTCCATCTGGGCTCTTATTGTTCAAGCCATAGTTCAACTAGGCCCCGGGAAGTCATTTTGGTCCAAACGACCTCGTAACGTTATAATTGTTAGACCAGCTGGCCATTTAATGAAATAACGGAGTATTTCCATTTAAGCAACGTGATAATTGGGTGGTAAATGTAAATATGTGCATTTAATGCTTTAACTACCTCTTCCTTCCTTCAAGGCCGAGCATGGCAGAGAGAGTGAACCTCATTGTTTCAAAGCCATCTGACAGCAAAAAATTGGAACCCTAAGTTAGAAGCTTCTGTCAAAGGGAAGCTCATTGTTTAAAAAGAGATTAGAGAAACTGAAAAGGGGACCAAAACATTAAAGCAGCGCAGAAGAGAGAAGCAGTTGTAGGGACCAAAATCGTTGCTCTATAAACAGAGATATGTGAATGTTAATATGTGGGGAAGTTTTTTAATGGTTGTCATTTTCTTATTAATGGAAAACAATATATTCTTTCATGTTTTGGGTAAGTAGGGCTGTTGTTGCATGTAAAAGGGAGACAAAAAATATTTTCTTAATCTTTTATAAAAGAAAGTGAATACAGAGGCAAAAAAACCATTATTTAAACTCTTTTTTGTATTGGCTTGCATGCGGGTTTGATTGATATCAGTGGTGCATGGTGCATCATTTTTGGTTCTGCATGCATTGGTGTTATTTAGATTGAAGGATTGTGACTTATAAATGTCATTTGATAATGTAGGATGGATAGAACGGTTAACATAAATTTTCATTGCGATGGACAATGGGTTTTGAATCCAAGCATGAAATATATTAGAGGTGATGTTGATGTTTGCCCAAATTTTGACCCTGATTATATGTGCTATGAAGACATTAAATATATGTATAAGAACAGGTTGGGTTTTTTGAATGTTAAAAATATTTTCGTGCTTGAACTTGGTAAATATTTAGAGAGTAGGTTGTATTTGGTTAATGATGATGAATCCATTAGGAGAACATTGTACTACATTAGCAAATACACATGGGTTAGGGAAATAGACATCTATGCGTAATGTGAAATAAATGAGCCTTTATTTGCTCCTATTGTTCTTCCATTGCCTGGACTGAAATTGAAAGACAGACCACTAAAGATGCAGATGTGGGGGAGGGTCAGCTTCTTATACAATGTAGCAGGGTAGATATTGGGGATAGGAGCACAGAATACACAACTTATGTTAACCCAAGTGGCTATGTCAGTGAAGATACACTTAATAAAGCCCATGAATCTGATAATGCATTAGAAACAGATAGGGAGGATGAACAGGGTAATGAGGGACAAAACAGTAAGAGAGTGAGCTATGATGAGAATGATGGACTTTTTAATTTCTTCCTAGGAATGATTTTTGGGGATGAAAAAGAGCCTAGAGATGCCATAACTAGGTATGCAGTAGCAAGGGGGGTCAGATTGAAGTTGAACCTTAATGAAAAACTTAGAATCAGGGCTAAGTGTAAGAATGATATAAATTGTCCTTTTGTGGTGTTTGTTTCATAAGATGGGTGAAATCTAGGACTTGTAGTTAAAACATATAAACCTTAACACACTTGTTATAGGAACTTCAAAATACCTCAAGCCTCTACTGAATACTTGGCCAGGTATTTCAAGGACAAAATCTATAGGAATCCTGCCTATAGGATAGCTGACGTGAAAACAGATTGTGAGCTACAACTTAAATTGCATGTTTGTTTGTCTAAGCTTAAAAGAGCAAAGAATATTATGTTAAGAGAAATAGATGGTTCTTTTAAAGTGCAATTTTGTTACTTGAAAGCATATGTTTCAACTCTTAAAAGAAGCAATTCGGGTATGAAAGCTGAGATTGAATTGTGTAAGAATGCTCTTCAGGAGGCTAGAAGAGTTTTTAGAAGAATGTTTATTTGTTTTGATGCATGCAAAAAGGGTTGGAGGGTAGGATGTCGACCACTAATTGGTCTAGATGGCTACTTCCTTAAGGGGATTTGTAAGGGACAATTTCTTGCAGCTATAGGTGTAGATGGTAAGGGGCAAATATTCCCCATTGCTTGGGCCATCATTGACAAAGAAAACACAGGAAACTGGAGATGGTTCCTAGCATGGTTATCACAAAAGCTTGAGTTGGGTGATGGGTCAACATTGACCATTATTTTAGACATGCAAAAGGTATGGCCAGACTTTTGTTATTCCAATTTTAATTAAATTTTTATTTAAGACACATGTATATTAATGTGTGTACTACTATTTATAGGGCTTGTTGAATGCTATAATGAGCATTCTGCCTCAGGCTAAGCATCGATGGTGTGCTCATCACATATTTACAAATTTGTCAAAGAAGTATGGACAAGGAGAATTAACAAAAAAATTCTAGATAGCTGCTTGGTCAACATTTGAAGAAGAATTTAAGGATAATTTGGCCAAGCTTAGAGAATTGACTAAGAAAGGAGTTGAAGCATTGTTGAATTACCCACCCCACAACTAGTGTAGGGCGTATTTTAGTAGCAGGTGCAAGTGTTTCATGGTGGACAACAACATAACTAAGAATTTTAATGCCTGGATTCTTGGGGCTAGAGCAAAGCCTATTATGTCTATGCTTGATGATATACAAATTAAAGTTATAGAGAGAATGAAAGACAAGAGGGTACAAGGTGCAAAGATAAATTCAGAATTTACCAATGACTGTATGACATATTTCCATGACAACAAATTGGCTTCCTTAGGCTGTAAAGTAGTATTTAATGGCGATGATGGTTTTGAAATTAGAGATGGTACAGATAGGCACACTGTGTTGCTTGACAAGCAGCTGTGCACATGCAGCTGTGCACATGCAGGGCATGGGAGTTGACTGGCATCCCATGTGCACATGTGATTCGAGCGTTAGAATATTCAAAGATTGATCCATTCATACTGATCTCTCCATGGTACCATAAGAAGACTTTCCAAGCAAGCTACCAATTCCCTCTTATGCCTGTTCTTGGGAAGAGGTTTATGCAAACTTATAAATTTCATTTGATTGAGGCACCTCTACTTATCAAGCTTGCTGGCAGGCCAAGGATTAAAAGGGTTTGAGCAAGTAATGAGCCCAATCCAACAAGTAAGGTAGGGAAACTTTCTAGGAAGGGCTTTAAATAGTAATGTGGTATTTGCAAAGAAGAGGGGCATAATAGAATCAGTTGCCCAAACAAGGGCAACTCGGTATAATTCAACTTTGGTTTTTATAAGTTTTACAATTAATTAGATATGTATTATGTTTGTAATGGGCCTTGCCTTTTATTTGCAAGCAAATCCATCACCTGCAATTGCACCTACCTAAAGCAACAACAATAGGCCCACATAAGGCAGATAGGCCCCTTCTAGCAAGTCTCAGACAAGAACATCACCTCCACCTGAGCCAGACAGGGTCCCTCGTAGGCCTCTGACTCCTTACCAACAGCCCATACATCATGGCCCAACTCAAGCTGCCTCTGCTCCATTGCAACCGTCCATAGAGGAAGGCTCAGCTCCAGCCATAAAAATTCCAGGACCAAATCCAACACCATCAACTCCTTTTCCAAGAATGAGGCATTATAAAGGACAAATATGTCATGGTGTTTATGTTGACTTAAATTATGGGAAAAGAATATTTAATGTAAGAAGTTGTCTATTTCGTTATGTGGATGTGTTGTGGCCATCATTATTAGATAAGTTTGTTATTCTTTGGTTTTGTTATTACAACTAGGTCAAGATAGTGAAGTACTTATTGATGAGGGTCAAATTGATGTGGGTGATGAGAGAGGTCAGAACTAGAGGTTTGATGTTCCATGTGAGCAAGACATAAGGAAGCAAATTCTGGAAGAGAAATCTCCACCGATGCATGTTAGGAAAATTGGCTTCAATGGAGATGGTTCCTCTGTCAAAATGGCATCTGATTTGCCATTTCAACCACCTGGCCTGAAATGGAATGTAGCTGATGCAATCACTATAATGCAGGTGCTACCTCAAAGAGATAAAAAAAATAGGAAAGCAGATTCAACGCGATTGACAAAAGCTTAATTCTGTGGTGTTATGAACAATTGCAAAGATGTTGAATTGTTGTCTATTTTGTTGTTTTCATTGATGTTGTTATAGTGCTATTAGGAGCATTGGCCTAATGTTGACTTTTTTTTGGTAATTGGCCTTTTAAGTTATGTTATTTTAGGACGATTAGGAGCAGTGATGTTATATAGAAATCTAGTTGAACTCTGTAGCTGTGTTTTGGTAGAATTATTTTGGCATTATTATGTCAACTTCTATGAAGGATTAAGTTCTTATATGATATTTCTCTAAAAAAAAGTTCTTATATTATATTAGCTTCCAGATTCATGAAATTCATTTACCATTTGAATTCCAAAATTAGTTACAAAATTCTATCATTTGGGATAACTGCTTGTAAACTACAACAAACATAAGCATCATCAACTTCCCAAAGGTTAAACTTTGCCACAGCTCCTAACCTAAACAGACCAAACAAAAGCTACATGACATACTTGTAACATGAATGAAATTAAAACAATAGTGTAAGTAACTATCAACTTCCTATTCTTCATTTCCAGGTCCATTTTGTGCACATGTTTGTTTGCCTTCAATTTGCATAGCTCATCCTAGAGGTTATTAATTTCATCCCCAACTTCAGATGATGCATACATTACTAGCCTTTCCAAACATGCACTCAAATGTTTGTTACTTTCCATTAGCATATTTTTCTCCATTTTCAGCTCATTGATCACCGACCTAGCTCTATCCCCCATTTCCTCTTCATGCCACTAAAAGCATCCACAAGATGCAACCTACTACATCAAGTGGTAAACACTTTTTAACCACAAATTTCTTTCAAATGAAACAAAACCCACTGAAATGCAAGGTATAAAGGTAGTTAATACCTTATAATTTTTGCACCCATAAAACCTTCGACCGGGATTCTCGTCTGTCCACGATGTCCATCGAGCAACCTTCATTCTTCTCCCTCCCATAATGCATTTACAGTACTTCACCGACCTTGGATAATTGAACTCGAAATTGGTCCTTCGTTAAATCGAACTACTGGAACTACTTGATGATGATGAAGACGAAGCCATATTTAAGGAACAACCTCAATTACTTTTATTTCTCCACCATCTCTTTGGATGACCGAAATCTTTCTAACTCTGATGTTGATTTGTGTTTAGGGTGATTATGGTGTTTGAAGAAGAATTTTCGATTAAAAATATACAAAAAACAGTGGGATTTAACAGTTAGTTACAACCAGGCCAGCTGATCTAAGAATTATTACATTAGGAGGTCGTTTGGACCAAAACGACTTCCCGGGGCCTAGTTGAACTATGGCTTAAATAGTAAGGGCCCAGATGGACCTTTTTCCTAAATGATAATATTATTAATAATGATTCTTATTTATATTTTAATTAACTATTTTTAACAAATTTTTTATTTTTTAATTAATTATTTCCACATATTCTGCATTCTTATTATTATTCATAAAAATTAATAATAACTTTCATATTATTTTAAAAACTTAAAATAAAAAAATAAAAAATAATAATGATCAACTAATTATTATTGTTAAAATAATAATGAGTGACCAAAATAAAAAATATTAAAATAATAATGAGTGACTAATGAAAAAATTTTTATGAGTATGATTAATTAGTCGCTCATTAATTTTTTTTTTATTTCTCATGCCAACCAAAACAATTTTGCATGGCCGACCAATTACAAATTTTGCATGGTCAAAATTGTGATTAATTTTTAATTTTTAATTTTTATTTTAATATTATAATGATTATAACAATATTATTATTATCATTAATTTTTATTTCTTGCGACAAAAAAAATTGAGATGGCCAGGATGGCCCAAAAAATAAAAATTAATAATAATAATAATAATAGTAGTAGTAGGAGTAATAATAATAATAACAATAA
>CATIWM010244285.1:0-11121 GCA_949671775.1 Mallotus repandus
ATCAAAAAGCTGGAATTGACTATGATGAGGTATTTGCTCCTGTTGCACGCTTAGAGACTGTGAGACTGATTATTTCTTTAGCAGCTCAAAATAGGTGGAAGATTCACCAGATGGATGTAAAGTTTGTCTTTCTAAATGGAGTTCTTGAATAGGAAGTCTACATTCAGTAACCACCAGGCTATGAAGTCAAAGGACAAGAATCCAAAGTTCTGAGGTTAAAGAAGGCTCTTTACGGGTTGAAGCAAGCACCCAGAGCATGGAATAGCAGAATTGACAAGTATCTTCAACAGAATGGATTTTTCCAATATCCATATGAACATGCCCTTTATTTCAAAATCAAAGATGGAGATGTCTTTATCGTGTGCCTATATGTGGATGATTTGAAGCATGTTTAAAGATTTCAAAAAAGAAATGACAGTGGAGTTCGAGATGACAGATATTGGATTGATGGCATACTGCCTCGACATTAAAGTCAAGCAAAAGGAAGATGGGATTTTTATCTCGCAAGAAAGCTACACAAAGGAGATCCTCAAGAAATTCAAGATGGATGATTGCAACCCAATAAGCACAACGATGGAGTGCAGAATCAAGTTGTTCAAAGATGATGAAGCAGAAAAGGTTGATCCAACACTTTTTAAGAGTCTAGTTGGATGTTTGCGATATCTAACTTGTACAAGGCCCGACATTCTCTATGCAATAGAACTTATGAGTCGTTACATGAAGACTCCAACAACCACTCATTTCAAGGCTGCAAAGAGAATTCTTCGCTACCTCAAAGGTACAATAGATTTTGGCTTATATTTTTCAGTTTCTGATGACTACAAGCTCGTTGGATATAGTGACAGTGATTGGGCTGAAGATAGCGATGATCGAAAAAGCACAACTGGTTTTGTATTTTTCCTAGGAGACACCACTTTCACTTGGATGTCAAGGAAGCAACCAATTGTCACTCTCTCAACATGTGAAGCTGAGTATGTTGCTGCTGCAACGTGTGTTAGTCATGCAATTTGGCTCCGAAATTTGTTGAAGGAATTGAACATGTCACCAGTGGAATCAACAGAGATACGTGT
Organism: Mallotus repandus; assembly: GCA_949671775.1. Taxonomy (NCBI): domain Eukaryota; kingdom Viridiplantae; phylum Streptophyta; class Magnoliopsida; order Malpighiales; family Euphorbiaceae; genus Mallotus; species Mallotus repandus. The sequence goes on from CATIWM010244285.1 coordinate 1,071, forward strand.
CGACAACAAGTCAACAATAGCTTTAGCCAAGAATCCAGTGTATCATGATCGGAGCAAACACATCGATACTCAGTACCATTACATAAGAGAATGCATTACGAAGAAAGATGTGAAACTGGAATATGTGAAGTCTCAAGATCAAATTGCAGATATTTTCACTAAGCCACTGAAGACTGAAGATTTTGTGAGGTTGAGAATTATGCTTGGTCTTATAAAACAAGTGTAAAGGGGGGTGTTGAATAATTAAACTTGTTTCATATATGTGGTTTTAATTAAAAGAAGAAAAGTTGTGGCTAAAATTAAAAGAGGTATGATAATTGGTGTTAGGTGTTAGATTTAATGCGTGTGGTTTTAAATATTTTGTATTAATTTATTTATAAGCATATTTTGTGGTTTGTATTAGTTTGGGATTAGTATAATACCCCCTCTTCCATGCATTGTAATCATCAAGCAAGCAATTCAAATATTAAAGCTTGAGTTATAAGAGTTGTAGTGTGTTTAGTGAGTTTAATAAAAATTGTTTGAGTGTTTAGTGTTTAACAGAACCTTACTCTCGTCAACTCAAATATACAAGTCAGCTTTGTTATGTGAAAATCACTACGACCTATGAAGAGTGTAATGAGGCATGAAACTCGTTTTGATAAATTGGGGAAGAGGCAATTTGTTTGCATGATGGATCCTTGAAAGCATGCTTTGGGGACGACAAATTATTATCATGAACGGAGAATAAGATAAGCAAGCTTTAGTATCATGCATGCTGTCGCAAGCCATGCATCAGTTCAGATTATAAATACTCGGACGAAGTAGATTCTCCATAAGACAGCTTTATAAGGACAAGAAAACTTCAAATCACCAAAACACGGGTTTGGATGCCTTCAATGCCTCAAATCAAAAACATTATTGGAGAAATAAATTTGGTCCTGCTCAAAATCATGATTATCAAGTATCTCTGCTCAATCCGAGTCACTCCCAGAATCACTGACAAGAAGTAAAATGGAGAAAGCAACACCAGCGTGAAATAAAAAAAGGGGCGATGAATTGATGACCATACGGAGAGCTTTTGTTCGGATACAGAACAGATAGGTTGTTAGTTTCTAAATCGTGGTGAAGGGTCATCAACAAGACGGTTCTCAGATCAAAAGCTTCCATCCACTACCGAGTCTTGATGCATAGAAACAGTCGAGCGTTCGAGTCTGATTCTCGGATCCATAGTTGAAAGGTGCAGTTGAGACTGAGTTAACCAAGTACCATGTGTGCATGTTGCCTGAATCTGACTCGGGAAGAACTCCAATCATACAAGTTATCTACATAAACAACATATAAAAGATGGGCTGAAAATCGATGAAAACAGTAGGAACTTGAAAGAGAATGATCTTAGGATCAAAAAGCTGAAATCCGAGCACCGAGCATTGACCACCGAAGCTCGGAGATAATCTGACACTTGGGTCTGGGTCAGATTCGATCTTCAACAAAGCTCGAGTTTAAAAAAAAAAAAAGAAGCAAGTAAATCAATTACCAGGTTCAGCTATTTAAATCCCATTTTAACTTTGAAGAATCAAGCACCGGCTTGAATATCAAAGTCCAGGATACTCCTTGCCAAGAACCATGATCATGCTGGTCTTAGTACAAGAGTCTCGGAGGCATTTCATATTTCAACTCGGCATGGCAGAAGGCATCCAATCAAGAAACGTCAGAGTTCAGAAGGCATCCAATCAAGAAACGTCAGAGTTCAAGTGAAGTTTACAGCAAATCAAGAAACTCAACTCAGAAGAAAAAAAAATCCTTTTTCTTTGAGAAAAAAAAAACTTCCAAAGTTGGTGCAAAACGAAATGCAACTGAAAAGCTGATGAAGACAAAAAGAAGCCTTGAACAAGAGGTGTTATTGGATCAGAAAATAATTAAGCTCTGATTACCGAATACCCGCCAAGCATCGAGCTCCGAACATCAACATCCACCGAACATTGAAATCCTACCGAGCTCCGAGCGTCGAGCTTCAAAACATCCAAGCCTAGAGATATACAGACATCCGGTTCTAATTCTTGATTATCAAGTTTCAGACACTAGAGTCTGAATTAAAGATTCAATTCATACGAGTGTCGAGCATCCAAACATGGACATAATGAGATTAGAAATTGAAGAGAGGATCCTATTGGATCCTTTAGTTGAATGGTATCTTCACAAAGCAGTCAACAACGACTAAAAGCACTAAAGTCTTGGATATCCGAGCATCAACTCTGAATGAGCATTGGACATTGAAAACCCAAGCACCAAAACTTACAAATAGTCAGACAGAAGTTCTACTAGAAAACTCATCAGAGCTAGGCAAAACTCATCACGGAAATATTCAGATTGCCAAAAGGATTAAATTTTCTCGAAGTTTTGAAGCAATGCAAGTTCTCGTCTGGTATTGGTTTCGTTAAAGACTCACCTTCAGGAGCTAGTTTTCGGATTAAGGACTGAGCTTGTTCTCTTTCAGACTTCTCTTCAACTGAATTGTAAAACATCAGATGTGAAAACACTTGGATTCATCGCTAATTAAAGAGAACTAATTTATGATACCCATTAGCGCCAAGCTTTCATGCAGAATACTGCAATCATCGGAAACAAGTTAACAACTAGCAATCTTTAACGTAACACATATAGAAGCAAGAGAGTTATTGAGATAAGGGTTACTTTCACAAGGAATGTCAAACCCAAACATCAACACTAAGTGGTGCAATTAATATGCTGCTGCCACATGTCTTCATTGAGCATTAAGCAGCCATGTTCATCGTCCTTGCATGAGAAGACGAATAAAAATAAATCTCTACAACATCTATATGTAAACAATGATTTGTCTTTTCATATCAATGTGGGGCATCAACTTTATCTGCGATTTGTCGAATACCAATAAGATGCGATGCTAGGACCCTTCGGCAGAGAGACATCGCAACAATTTTAAAATTAAATACTGATGAATGAACATCATTTTGTCGGTACTCGGACACAATATGCTAAGAATCTATACGGCAACTATAAGCTTTTGCTTATTAGCTTCCTTCAAAGTAAAATTTGGCGACGGATAGTAAAACTTCAACATGCCCAGCTCTAAAACTTGTTGATAAAGATTGAAAGCTTACGGGATTTGCCTCGAGACAAAAGCAAAAATAAAATGCCACATAGCAAATAAATGAACATAGATATTCGTTAAACTCAAAAGCAGGACAAAAGCACATCAAAGATAAGTTCTCTTCTTTCTCAATTATTTATTTTCATTATTTTACATCTATTTTGTACTTATAGAATAAATATAACTTGTCACACAAGCATATTTACACAACTACACATAAGCATGCTTACACATCTACACATAGATGCTTGTCCATGAATATATAATTATTATCTATACATAACACGTAACAATCACATTGAAATCTTTTTTGAAATTATGTCAAGAACTGACAATTGCTTGAGATCGAACAATTGATCCCAAGATTTTTGTTTTTCATTATAGCTAGAAAAACACATTCAATTAAAAAGGCTACTTTAAGCGCCAATACAACAAGTAAGACGTAGCAAAATGACAAAAGCACAACTGGTGTCATAAGCACATGAAGCTTTCATTCAAAATTCATCGGTTTTCTCCAAAGTGGATCAACATCTTCATGAATGGACATGCATGGAACTTATTTTCATGATGCCAATAAACTGGACCAGCATCTTCATTAACTAGCAAATAAGTTACCAAACTTTGAGCTTCAAATCTAAGTCTTCGTATTACCCGAACAACAATATCACAAAGAAAGGACCAGATTATGAGCTCCAACTTTAAGTGAGCCTAAGTTCCTTCAGATTATCAACAATACTAGAGCAAATAGTATGAACATAAATATTCGTGATATCAAATCAAAGGCGGGACAAGAGCACATCAAAGATAAGTTTTCTCTTCTTTCTCAATTATTTATTTTTTAATTATTTATTTTCATCTTATTTTTGTAGAATAACTACAACCTGTCACACAAGCATGTTTATACATCTACACATAGATGATTATTATCCATGCAAAACATGCACCAATCACATTGATATATTTATTACACAAGGACTGACAATCACTTAAGATCGACCAAACAATCCCAAGATTCTTGTTCTTTTGTTGTTTATTATTATAGTTAAACAACAAGTACAAATGCTACTTTGAGCACCTCAACGTCAATAGTTAGAACTATCAATAATAAAAAAATCATGGCCTTTGTGACCTTGATCTAGCTATTAGTCTCGGAGCATTATATTTGGATAGTATATTTGTATGGAGCTGGATACACATTAAATGCCAAGGAGCTGGATATGCACAAACTTGGATAGCGTATTTGCATGGCACCTAATGAAGGCTTAAATATTTGAAATAAGCAAGTCAATGGGAACACCTTAAAAATCAATTGGGCAACAACTGAACAACTTAAACGAACATAAATATTTGTTACTTCAAGAGGCGGGACAACAAAATTACCACCACAGAGATAAGAAAAGTGTATTTGTTGAATATGCTACTTTAAGCTCCAATCAGTCTAAGCAATCAGACATTTTGATCATCTCACTTGGCATCAATATGCAAAAATTGTCAAACGACATCAGACAACAAATGGTAGCTCTCACTCAAAACCAGATCAAACAATACTCAGGTAAATCCTACTCTACAGTTGATCCTTGTTCATGAAAATTTCAAAGAAACTTGAAACAGGAAAATTCAAGAAGAGAGTCAACTATATCCACTACACAACCGAATACATTAAGTGAAATTCCAAGACAACCTAGCCAGTATCACATAGTATCCTCTATTCTAGAAACTGTGCAACCTTGGTCTTTCACTTGAACTACCAAGCTCATCTCATGACTCAGATTGGACAAGCCCAAATTTGGTCTTAAAAAGCCCACATTCCATCCTTTCAAAAACTCTTCACTAAATTACTATCCCACATTACTAAGCTCATACTAAAGGAGCTTAAACTCACTCCATAATCATAAAAATCCTTTCCTTCTGCAAAAATACTACAAACAGTAATGCTCGAAAAAATAAATATCAACATCAACAGAAATGCTTGAACTCAACATCAATCATTATTCTGACCAGACAGTTGTCATCAACAAAGCTATTAAAATACAAAGCCGAGCAATGGTGAAATATTTCTTCAGATCTCGAGTCGTTCTTCAACACCGAGCATCACGACCACATGGTCATAAGCACTCGGGCCTCGTTTCATAACACTGAGATTGATCTCATGGTCATAGGCACTTGGGCCTTATTTTATAACACTGAGATTGACCTCATGGTCATAAGTACTTAGGCCTCATTTCATAACACCGAGATTGACCTCATGGTCATAGGCACTTGGGGCCTCGTTTTATAACACGGAGATTGACCTCATGGTCACAGGCACTTGGGCCTCATTTCATAAAACCGAGATTGACCTCATGGTCACAAGCACTCGGGCCTCATTCCATAACACCGAGATTGACCTCATGGGCACAGGCACTTGGGCCTTATTTCATAACACCAAGATTGACCTCATGGTCACAGGCACTCGGGCCTCACTACTATAGCACCGAGCATCTAAGCCTCGAGCACTAAAAACTCCAGTGACGGCTAGTCCCATCAGATCATTTCTATAATGGGTTAATCTCTCAGGTTATTTCATAACACCGAACATCTTTTTATTGAGCAATCTACGTATCTAAGTTCAGCTGGCACTTAATGATTATGATATTATGATACTATGATTCTAAGACTTAGTATACCAAGCATCTCAATGATTTATGACTGAGGCTGGCCACCTCAGGTCATCCTTTAACAACACATCAGATTTCAAGCAAAGTTCTTGTCTTAGCACAGCAGTCATCTTTTGTGTGATTCTTGGAAATTCAAAAATCTCGGACATAAATATCATAACAGACTTTTCAGGGGGACTTTTGATACCTCATATCAATATCCTATTCTAATAAGGGTTATAATCCCTAAAGAAGAAGAATGCTTGAATAAGAAGAAAGTTTGATAAGGAAGTTTATTCTCTCCTAAACAAGGCAATCCTACAAGACTAAGGAATCCTATTCCTAAGAGGTTTGAGTCAATCTCTCACTATATATACATCTCATAACGGGCCGGGGGGGGAGAGATCATTCATTCTCATATTCTACATCATTCCATCATCACCTCATCATCCAACACTTATTCTATTCTATTCTACTTTATTTGATTTATTATTATTTTTCCATACAAATACTGACTTAATCTTCTGAGTGTTTTTGGGGGAAGCCTTGAGGTTCCACAAGCAAGAGATTCGATTCGGAGTTATCAGCTCCTGTTGTTACATTCTATAGGGATTTCCATTCTTTCATTGATTCTTGTAACTTCATCGGTATTCCTATGCGGAGAGCTTAGTATACGTGGTATAATGGTCGTTGGGGTAATGACAGAGTTGAAAGCATTCTTGATTACTTCTTAGCCACTATTAGTTTTTTCTCTTTTTAGAACTCTATCAATTGCATTGATCTTCTGTGCCACCATTCTAATCATACTCCTTTAGTGCTATGCTACAATAATGGTAATGCTCGGGTTGCTCGGTTCAAGTTTCAGGCGATGTGGTTAACCTATAGTTCTCTTTGTGAGTTGATTACTTAAAATTGGTCCCATGGCATTGTTGGCTTACCTCTGATGCAAGTCTTGTCTATTAAGTCTTGACAATGGAATAAAAATGTGGTTGGCAACCTTAGTTTAAATATTTAGCAAGCAAAAGTAGACCTCTCTAATGTTTAAACTTCTATCTCTATTCATGGTATTTTGAATGATCTTCGAGTTGGAGGCTCATGCTAATTTGGAGACTCATATTATTCAACAAAAGATTTTTCGCAAGGAAAAACGTAAAAATTTGGTGGCTTGAAGCGGGTGATAGAAATTCTACTTTCTTTCATCGTCTCACTTCTAGAAGGCAGCCTTTACAATGGATTTATGCTCTTAGTATTGATGGTAATATAATTCAGGATTTAGCAACTATTAAAAATCATGTAGGGGATTTCTATAGCAAGCTTTTTTATGCTAATCCAGGTTTTTCTTCTAACTTGGCTTTTAGTAAAGAAATTATTCCTTCTATGGTTTCTGAGAATGATAATTATGAGCTAATTTATTGTCATTCTCTTGAGGAGATTAAGCAATGTGTTTTTATAATGGATCCCCATAGTGCTCCAGGTCCGGATGGTTATACAAGTTTGTTCTTCATAGTTTATTAGGATGTTGTTGGTGATGATATGTGTAAAGTTGTTGCAAGTTTTTACATTTCGAGGAAGATTATTCCTAAATTAAATTCCAATTTTTTGACTCTTGTTCCTAAGGTGAAGGAGGCCATTGCTATTGAATAATATTTCCCCATTGTTTTAAGTAACTTTTGTTATAAAGTTATTACCAAAATTATAGTTGATCATCTTTCTTTGATTACTATGAAGGTGATTTCCTGCAATTAATTCTATTTTATTTAAAAATTGAAATATGTTTCACTGTATTGGTACTACCTCTAAAGGAGTTAATATGCTTGATAAAAAATGCCTTGTTGGTAACATAGCACTTAAAATTGACATACATAAGGCTTTTGATAGTATGGACTAAAATTTTATTCTTGATGTTTTAGAAGCTTTTGTGTTTTTTTTCCAGTTTCGGATTGGAGTTTGTAAATTTTTTCATCAACTAGGATCTCTATTATGGTTAATGGTGCGCTTAAAGGGTATTTCTCTTGCTCTAGGGGAGTTAGACAAGGAGAGTCTTTGGGTCTGTTTAGTTTTGAAAAACAAAGTTGTTTTCTGAAAAAATTTTCCAAGAAAACTAAAAAATAGAATTTACTGTTTAGCTGTGATATTTTCCTAATTTAGAAAACTAGAAAATAATTTTCTAATTTTCCAAATTATAACTAGAATTAGAAAACTAATCAAATGATGTTTTCCGGTGTTTTCTATCACATTATCTACGTCTTTTTCTCCCCACGCGTGTTTTGTTTCTGCCTCTTCTTCTTCCTCTCCACCCTCAACGTCTTTTCTCTACCTGATTTTTTTCTACCTCCCAACGTTGTTTACAAATGCTTATGTAATTGCCATGGATGCCTTTGCTTCCAATACGATAACACAGTTCCCTTCTTTAAAAAGGTTCCATCTTTCTCACAATTCCTCTTCTTGTGCTATTTCTTTTAAGTGGGTTTGTCTGTTTTTACTTGTTATCTAATTTGGGATTATCTTACAGGAGGTGATTCTAAGCTGATAATTGTCAAATACTTCAAACAAAGAGGAAATAAACAAATCTCAATTGAAAGGCTAGTCTTGTGATCTCAAATTCATTGGTATGAATATGAACCCTTCTCTTTTCTTCAGTGTTTCAATGGAGGTGTGGATATGTTTTCCTCTTATAAGCTTTAGCAATATATTATCCTCTGATAAGCTTTAGTAATCTACTGAATTGTGGGGTGATGCTTGGAACCAATTTCATTTTCATATGTTGTCCATTTTCGGAGAGTATTGATATTCCTGTGACTGTTTTATTGCCCTGCTTCCAAAATGTAGACCAATAGAAAGGTTCTGTATAAACATATGTTGTGCTTATAAAGATTGGGTCTTGGATATGTTGTGCTTATAAAGATTGGGTCTTTATAAAGATTTCCTATTATAGGTCTAAATTATATACATGATCATCAAGAATATTAGGGCCACTTCTTTTGGATTTCAAAGAAGTAGTTGAGATAACCATTAGTTATTGGTTTGCATTTTATAGCTACAATCTAGAGTTAATTATTGAACTTTAGAAAGACTATATATGCATAAAGTTTTAAAGCTACACTATTCCTAACCTTGGTCTGAAATCCATGAGCTAGCTTGATCTGGTTATAAAGAATGTTATATAATTTGTATTATAATTACCTTTTGAAAATCACAAATGTAAAGCTTAGTTTGCAAGTTGATTTGGAAGTTTCCTATGACAAAGCATCCTAAAAATAAAGAAATGCACAACAAATCCCCATGGCATCAAAAGAATCAGATTAAAAAAAAGGGATTCATACAACCATTTGTAGCTAAAACTTTTGAAACAGATGAGAAGTGGAGATTCCATTATTACCCATTTGAAGCTAAAGAAAGTAGTTGCCTTTCCATACATGTATATATGATCATATATATAAATAGTTTATTAATTGATTGTCTATATAGTTCTGGCTTCAATTATATTATCTGCTTTTCTTAGTCCTATTCTACCCCTATTCTACGTATCTCTTTTCTACTTGTTTTGTTTCCTTGCTTTCCTCACGTACATTTGTTTTAAGAGTTTTCATCGTTTTATTGTGGTTGGATTAAAAAAGTTTGTCTTCTTTGACCTATATCTTACTGCCATATATAAAAATGGTTATCTCAATGCACTAACCTAATCCTAACTGAATTAATGTCTCCCATTATCCTCAATACATGTTCTTTTGTATTGTCCACTGCAACATTAGTTAGATTTTTGGGTGCCTAATTAAGGGCATGTTTGGTTTAACTGTTTCTATCAGCTGATAGCTGATAACTGTTAGCTGATAGCTATTTTATAATAGTGTTTGGTAAATTGTATGTGAGTTGTTTCAGTTAGTATATAAAATGATTATTCTAGACATAATTTATTTATTTTATACAAACAAACAATAATAACTATAATAATAAATTTTATGAACATTAATTATGTTAGAAATTAATATTAAATATGAGGAAAACTAATTATGTTAGAAATTAAATTAAAATTTTGATAAAATCAATTTTATTGCTTCAATTAATTAAATAATTTTAGCTAAACCAAATCAGATAAAATAATTAAAATTTATTAAATATATGTATACATGTTGAAAATATTTGTGACTTGACAAAAATCTTAATCAATCAGTTTGATTTCAAAGATAAAGAATATTATTTAAATATAAGTAAATTAAAAGTTAATTAAATTGGTCAGTGCATTCACAATTTAATTTAAAAATAAAAATTATATTTTTAAAATTTATTTTGAAATTAAAAAATTATA
>CATIWM010244286.1:0-11195 GCA_949671775.1 Mallotus repandus
TCCTGTAACCCTAAATTGGTTACAGGATAAAAATTAAATAAATTATTTTATTATTTATCTAAAAATAAATAAATAAATATTATCTACACATTTATCTAATAAAATAAAAATACTTATCAAAACTTAATCAAAATCTAATAAATAATAAATAAATAAATAAATAAATAAACAAATTTTTGAAAAAAAAAAAAAAAAAAAAAAAAAATCGGAAAGTTACTATTCCCGATCGGAAATACAAGATTTCCGACGGAAAAAAAAAAAATCTTGAATTGAAAGAAAAAACACGGAAGATGGCCATCTTCGTAAGAAAAATTTTTTTTCTTGATGAATGGGCTAACGGCCCATTCATCATTTTATCTCTTCTTTTTTTTTTTTTTTTTTTTAAATTAAATTTTTTTAAATCTATTTTAAATATATATAAAAAAATTAATAATAATAATAATTAAAATAAAAATCATATTTCCTAAAAATAATTTACAATTTAATTTAAAACCAATAAATCTAATTTCACAGTCTATTTTCATCATCGGGTCCTCTATCGCATCCATGCTCTAGTCATCCCGAAATTGGGTGCTTACAGTGACCATGTGCTTGCCAAAGATATTCAGACCTACTACATCCCTTATAGAGATCAGGTTGTTGATTTGTTTACCAAAGCTTTGAGTAATGATGTTTTTCAGTCATTTCTCCACAAGTTGCGCATCGTTAATCTTCATGCTCCAACTTGAGGGGGTGTATTAGGAAGCTTTATGTTAGCTATTTTATGTGTGTTAGCTGTATCTGTATATTAGCAATGCTAGTTTAGGAAAACATTTTGTTTTAGGAAGATTTTTATTGTTGTAACCCTAGCAAACCTGTACATATATTCCTCTTATTGAGAACAAAAAAAAATTTCCCAAATTTTTACAGAGACAATAATAGTTTAACTCTTATTCATTCTCATTATATTGAGAAAGTTCTCAAGAAGTTTAATTATTTAGACTATAATCTTGCATCTACACCCTTTGATCCCAACATCAAGTTAACAAAAAATAAGAAAAAATTGGTATCATAGTTTGAAAATGCCAAAGTGATAGGTTGTCTTATATATGCCATGATGTGTACTATACCTGATATAGCTTTTACAGTTAGAAAGCCGAGTAGGTACACGAGTAATCCAAGTAACTTGCATTGACATGTTATCAATAGAGTATTAAAGTACTTAAAGAAAAGTATGAGTTATGGCATAAACTATAGTTGCAAGTTGGATTACTAATCTTGAAGATCATGCTAGCACTAGTGGCTGGGTATTTATGCTTGGAGGTGATTAGGGGTGTAACCGAATCGAGACGAACCAAGTTTTTACTAGCTCGGGGTTGATTCATTTAAAATCAAGCCAAGCTCGAGCCAAACTCAATATACCGTTTGGTGTTCACAAGTTGTTCGCAAGCTTAAAAGAGGCTAAAAAAGCCTAAAAATTTTTTAAAAATACAAAACTATAAATTGAAATTATACATTAAAAATTAAAAATAAATTATTTACTAAATAAATTATAATATATTTAATAAAAATTATAATTTTATTCTAATAATGTATTTTTTACAATAAGAATTTATATATTATATATCTAAAGATATATTATATATCTAAAAACAAATTATTAACATTAAAATTACTAGTTAGCTCATGAGCTTATGTTCGATTTTGTTTGCGAGCTTCTATTTGATTTTGTTCGCGAGCTTCACGAGTTAAGCTTTATATAATTTGAGCTTGGCTTGTTTATTAAACAAGCTTAAATATACAAGCTCGAGCAAGGTTTTATCGAGTTGAACATTGAGCTACTCGTAAGCAGCCTGACTCGTTTACAACCCTAAAGGTGATGCAATATTTTGGGGTTCTAAGAAATGAACATGCATAACAGATTCCACACAATGGCTTTTGAATTCATAGCATTAGCTTCTACAAGTAATGAAGCAAAATGGCTATGTGATTTTCTATATGAAATACCTTTATGGCCAAAGCCAATTGCAATAATATCCATTCATTGTGATAGTGAAGCAACACTATCAAGAGGTTATAGTCATGTATATAATGGAAAGTCTAGACATATTGGCCTTATGTCACGACCCAAATCTAGGAGTCATGACCGGCGCTAGGGAACGGGAATTCACACGAATCCGGAACCCGTAGCAAGCCTTAAACACATATAAAACATTCATCATATATATATAAATACCTCAAAATTAAAACTTTTAATAATATAAAGAAAACTCCATATCATATCATAATAAAATATTTATACAAATATTCAAATACCCAATTTTCAGTCTAAAAACAACATTACATACTACCACAAAATATACTACTACTGCAGCATCTAATAAAATACAAAAAAAGTGACAGTTCAAAATTTATATAAGTCGGCCGGGGAAGAAAGAGTCCAACGAAGATTACTACTAATAGAGGTCTGACGAGAAGAATCCTGAAAAATAATTGAGGGGGTCAGACCTCACTGAGTGAATCATTATTATATATATGCATGTAACCTAATGCACGTACACACAAGCATCAATAATAATATTTGTATATTTATATTTATATAAATCTACATACAATCCACACAGATGCTTGAAAATATTTTTCAAGATTTATTTTACTTGAAAATCGAAGCAGAACCCTAAAAATTCCGCAACCTCGATCTCTAAACCTCACTAGCCAACAGGCACACTTAAATACCAAAATATTTCTCTTTTCCAAATTGACAGTGGACTGGTTCCGAGACACTAAGTCAATTGAGCTCTCGCAGTCTCACTGCCGGCATGACTGCCCTTGAGACACTAAGTCAACCGAGCTCCCGCAGTCATACCACTTTCAACCATAATTTTCAATAATTCAAAAATCATAAATTTCATAATATCGATCGAATATCAAATCTAATATTCTAACGTACTGGTGCGCACACAATTCTAGTGTAGCCCACTAGGTAGCACGTTCTGCGGCCATCCTCCAAAAATATTTTAATCAAAATAAATATATACATCCACATTACGAAATTAGAATTTGCATTTAAATATTCTTATGAAAATATATATATGCATGTATGATCATATTTATGAAATATAAATGTATGCATATATAAAATCATAATAAATTCATATTTATTCAAAATATGGATGCCAAATTATGAATTCTATATGTCATGCATACATATAATAATAACTCCCAGATGTGCACTCCTCTACTCTGGTTCGGCTGGCCCGCTCCTGAAGACCTAGCCAGTGGTGCAGCTAAAAGAAAAATAATAATAAATAAATAATTAGAAAAAAATTTCTAATTTTATACTTTAGAGATTTTTAAAGAATGACTCGATCTAGGACCCGACTCGACTAAGACTCAAAACTTAGGATCGATTCGATTTCACGTTTTACAAGAAATCTATAAAAAATTCGGCAGAGTCTCCTTTGCAAAATCTATAGAAAATTTGGCAAAATCTCCTTGGCAGCAACTTCATTTGCTCTAGATTCACCACCTCCGACGACAACTTTGTAGCCACCAAATATGTTGTTGGCAACACCCACTTTCTCTTCTCTATCTTGTCTTCTCCATGCAGCTAGGTTTCTTGTTGGCTCCATCTATGCTAAAAACTTGTAATGGGTTTGGTGGGGTGGCGGTGATAAGTGGAGTGATGGTGGATTGGTGGTAGGATGGCGATGACAAATGGAGTGGCAGTGATGTTGGGTGTACAGAGTGGCTTGTTATAGGGATTTAGATCTAAAATTTTAAATTTTTGTGTGATAATTTTGGTGATTTTAGATGAAATTATTTTTTTTTATCAATTGATTTGTTTGATAGAGTGATATAAAAGAAAGAGAAAAAAAATTTCAAAGAGAGAGAGAAAAATATTATTTATATTTTTAATTAAAAAATAAAATATTGAAAATAATTATTTAATTTGACATGTGGCCAAATGACATGTCAACATGTGGTCAATTTTTTTATTATTGAAAAAAATTTATGTCCTATAGATGCATGAAATATGCCACATCAGCATTCCGATGATGATTTCATCGGAATCTGGCAATTGGAATTTTTCTATGATTAATAGTTAAGGATTTTTGTGAGTCCAATTGATTGTTTGGGATTTTATTGGGAAAGGGATAATACTATAGGAACTGTGAGTGCAAATAACCCACATAAAAGCTCTAATAAAACATATTTCTTAGGACGGCGATAAGTGTCGCTACCCGCGATGCTCGCGGGTAGCTAGCTGACAAAAAATCTGGGGCCAAATGATGATTTTGGCCCCCTTTTTTTGTTTTTTATTTTTTTAAATTCAATTAATTTTTTTTTGAATTTAAAACTTAATTGCACATAGGTGAACCTATCATGTAAGAATTTAAATACCTGTAATCTATAATTTTTTTAAAAAAAAATTTAAACCCTTAATTGCACACGAGTGAACCCATCATACAAGGATTTAAACATTTGTAGTCTGTAAAAAAAAAATTTTGAATCTAAAATTTAATTATACACGGGTGAACTCATCGTGTAAAAATTTAAAAACTCGTAGCTTGTAAATTTTTTTTAATAATGAAATGAAAAAAAAATAATAAAGGGGGCATATTGGTAATATGGACCCCCGAGATGCTAATCTTTTTCCTATTTCTTATTAGCTGAAGAACTATACCACAATTATTATGAGCCTTTGAAACATCATATGGTTCCTTGCTCCGATTGGTTTCAATCCAGCACTTGCTATTATCAAATTTCCACATCTCTGGCATCCTTCCCTGGCATTTAATTATATCGTTATCTTCCAGTGTTTTCTAAAAGCAACGATGACCCTGAAATCCTAAGCAGCCCTTTAAGTCTCCAAGAGACGCTCGATGATAAAGACGGGCCCGGAATCTTCTCCACCCAGTCTCAGTTTCGAGTCAATTACTCATATTAATGTCCAGGTTTGATTTTGGTTAACCAATCATGTGTATGATGATTGAATCAGTGGGCACATAGCTTGGTAGTGTTCTGTTACATTATTGCTTCTTTTTTTTTTTTTTAATATGATTCTGATATTTCAGTATTTGAGTGGCCAGTCAATTATAGAAGCATGATGTGATGTCCAATTTATCTAATACTTTGCAAAAAAACCAATCAGTGTCCAAGATGAATGTGGAACATGACATGACAGGTCTTCAGAACTGATTACCAAAACACAGCAACAGAAGGACACTGCCAAACCATGCAACCATAAAAAGATTTGTCAGTGCTGCTGCTTTACCTAGTGGAGTTATCAACGCAGTTTTGGCTGTTATAGTAAATGTTAACCCAAAGGCATGAAACAAAGTAATGTCAAGACAAACAAAGAAAGGACAGGTGCTGATTTCCAGCCTTCAATTTCTCCTTCCTGTTTTCAGTATCACACAGTAGGAAAAACACCAAGTGAACTGTAATAAAAAAATAATAATAATAAAACCAGAGAAAAGAAAAGGAAAGCAAGAAAATTTAAGGGTAAAGGAAAACCCATAATAAATTAAGAAAAAGAGAGAAAATTTTCAAGTAAATGAAGATACTTATTATTGCATACCAAATCTGTTCATTACAAATCTTCATTTAAATGATGAATGATAACACAATCAGCAATAAGCCCTGCACTTGCTTGCAGATAGCTTTATTGTGAAAAAAGATGCATTTCATTTCATACCAAAATATTCCATTGCAAATCTTCATTCAAATGATAAATAACAACATATAAACACAAAGTTCTGGCTGGGAGAGATCAGCAATGAGCCCTGCACTTGCTTGCAGTAGCCTCATTGGGCCGCAGTGGTGAACTGACCAGCCATATTGTGCAGCTGTCGTGAACTCCAAGTACTGTTAATTGCAGATGGGAAAATAATCGTTGGCAACCTCATACTTTCCTCCACATGAGGGTAATCAGTAGTGTAGTGAAGCCCCCGGCTTTCTTGCCTTGCCATTGCACTGTTAACCACCAGCTTGGCACAACAAAAGAGGTTCCTCATTTCACAAGCCTCAAGACCTACCATCGTCTGCTCCCATCCTTGTTCAAATAAGTGCTTCTCCCATTCAGATTCCAATTCTCTGATTTTCCCCTCAGCAGTTTCTAGCCTTGTCGTTGAGCGAACAATTCCCACATATTTCCACATGATTGATTGCAATTCTTTCCTTACTTTCGCAGTTGTGTTCAAAATGTCATCCATTATGCTACTCCTAAGTGAACCGGGCATAACTGGTCTGGCCCACCAATCTGAAGCACTGAGATTAATCTTAGAGCTCATCATGTGATCAATTGAAGGCTGGACAGCCCTTCGTGCAAAAACCAGAGCCTCAAGCAGTGAATTGCTAGCCAGTCGGTTTGCTCCATGCAAACCAGTGCATGCAACCTCGCCTGCAACATATAGACCTCGCACATTTGTATCCCCCTGAAGCCCAGCACGAACTCCACCACAAATGTAATGTGCAGCAGGAACAACTGGAATCGGCTGAAGAGTTATATCCACGCCATGCTTAAGGCACTCGGCAGCTATGTTGGGGAAATGTGAGAGTATCTTTTCTTTTGGCTTGTGACTTATATCTAGCAGCACATACTTCTCGTTACGCTGTTTAAGCTGGTCATCTATGCTTCTTGCCACCACATCCCTAGGAGCTAGCTCTGCTCTCTCATCATATAAGGGCATGAACCGTTCCATGCTTAAATTATAAAGAATACCTCCATCACCCCTGACAGCTTCAGTAATGAGAAAGGCATTGTCCCGAGCTTTGCTTGGTTTAATGGGAAGGCCCTCATCAGCTAAGGCAGTTGGGTGGAACTGCACAAATCTGATAAAACAGAAGAGTTGTAAATCCTGTCAGCAAGAAATTTCATTAACATGGTCTCATAGTTGTTAATTGGTACAAATTAGTAGAACATATAGGCAAACATGCATTTTGATTGCAGGAACCTTCACAACCCAAACTTATTTGCAGGACAGTTTTTAGTAAATGAAAGAAGCAATTCTACTGCATTAAAAAGCTAAAAAATTGCAATTCATAAATATAAGACTAAAGAATCATTTGAAGTCTTGCGCAGCTAAATTATTTGACTTCCTTACAAGGGAAAAGTTATAGCTTCCAATTTTGGGAACTTATCCATTTTATGACATTAAATGATCTTGGGCAGCTAAATTATTTGACTTCCTTGTAAGGGAAAAGTTAAAGCTTCCAATTTTGGAGACTCGTCCATTTTATGATATTAAATGATCTGGATGACCACCTTGTGTGCACAATCAAAGGAGGCAAAAATATTTATATAACACCTTCACATTCCCAAGAAAGTTGGATCAAACAGAAACCAAATACCAAATTATATCTTACCATGTAGTTACATGTGTGACAAAAGAGAAGACAAAATAGAAGAAAGTTTACTCTTTTTTTTAATATACTAGATAACCAGTTACTTACTCCATATTGGAAATCACAGCTTGAGCTCTGTGAGCCATTGCAATTCCATCTCCAGTGGCCACCTATAAATGATGTATAACATTTGTAAGAGCATTGGTTGCAAGTGCATAATTGAGCAAAGATACAAACAATAAGCTCAAAATGGATTCCAACTTCTTAATATTGATACAGTTGATCAATATTTGTCACTCCTCATCAGTATCTGGTAAATTACATTGATCACACTAGAAATGTATCTAAATTGCACAGATCATTTGCAGGAAAATAAATATGTCAAGAGTCAAACTACAACGGTGGCTTGACGAATTCAAGTATACCACAGGGTTAGCTTTGCAAAGAGATAATCCATGTGCGTAGCCTTTTTTTTTTTTACTACTTTTCCCAATAAGGTATCATTTAAATAACAGAAAAGGCCTAATTTTACACGGAATGCTAATAATTGAAACAGGTATATTAAGCCTACTAATACTTCAGATATAAAACAATCCAAAGCATCACTGAGAGAAACAAGTTTAAATAAGGAACTAGAAGATGAAGATTACCGGAGGATTTGTGGTACTTGGATAAATATGCCCAGCCCCACCTGAAGCAAGTAAAGTCACCCTTGAAATAAATCGGACAACCTGAAATTTTTGGGAGAAAAATAAAAAACTTCAGGATGGAGATAAAATGAAACAAGCCAAAACGGATAAATGAAAGCTTGTATCACCTCTTCTGTTTCAGTATTAATAGTGTCAACACCATGGCAAACCGTATCGGGACCATCCTACAGGAAACACAATTTATTTCAGCATCCACACTGGTGTGGAATCTTAAACCAGTTTGGAAATAGTAAGTTAAAATTAAAGATAATGCTACAATTAGACCTATTTACCACTTTAAAAACAATTAAGCCAAAAATACACTATTTAGGACTACCCAAAATTATGCTACTAAACTTTTGCATAAAGAAAAGAAGTATTAAGGATTGACCTGAGAAGTTAGCAGATCTATGGCAAATTGATGTTCAAACATGGTTATGTTAGGATCATTGTCAACTGCATCCAGCAGAGCCCTTTCAATCTCTCTTCCAGTCATATCAGCAGCATGGACAATCCTATGGTGAGAGTGACCCCCCTCCCTCGCAAGGTGCAGGTTTCCATCCTCACCATAGTCAAACGTTACACCCATAGCTATCAATTCCCTGATTCTGTCAGGTCCTTCAGTACAGACAACCTAGCAAAACATAAATGAAATAACACAAAAAGGCACAAATTAGAGCAACCATTTTCAGAAATATACCATATACATAATTCAAAAAAACTCGGCGTGAATTATTTTGCAATCTTCAGATTGAAAAGATAGTGATGATCTGTTTCTGAAAAATAAAATAAAATAAAATAAATGCAAACCACTAGTTCCAAATCTTACTCTAACTGTCTCCTCATCACATAGATAAGCCCCAGCTACCATAGTATCCTTCATGTGACTCTCTACAGAGTCCAAAGGACACAGCACAGCACTAACACCACCTTGGGCATAGTTTGTATTGCTCTCATGAGGCTCAGCCTTGGTGATCACAGCAACCGTTCCATGTTGAGCAACCTCAAGGGCATAGCGAAGGCCAGCAACTCCGCTTCCAATCACAACAAAATCAAAATACTTGGTGGAATCATCCCTTAATGAGGATGATACACTAAATGGTCTTGTGCCAACAGATCTCCAATGCTTGCCAGTGGTAGATTGGGCAATATTGCATCTCTGGATCTGAAAGATCTTAGAGATTCCATGTGACCTGAAAAAGTAAATGCACACTTCTCATTAAGCAACACCTCTCTTGTAAAGCACCACTTTGCAGTAGCAACAAAGCCTAGCATTAAACTTTTTACTAGTACATAATTTTATAGTGTTGCTAGATCAAACCACACAGAGAAAGACTAAAAAGATTTTCTGTTCACATCTGAATTCTCCATCAAATACTATTCAGGGGAGAAGTGGAGATCTTAAATTTATAATAACTTATCAAGGGAACTAAAAAAAACTTTTAACCCAGAACTTGAATTGTCCATGTTGTCTAATCTAAAAAATTAGTAGATGGATCATAACAGTTTTAGACTTTTAGTTATAGAAGAAAGGAATTCAATGTGAATTGAAATAGTTCAGGGGAGATTCTTATCAAATACCATGAAAGTTCTTTCTGTAAACATCCATTGAGAGCCACACTGGAAATCCAAGCAGTTGGTGTCCAACCTTGTACCCTGCATTTGTTCGACCCATAGTGCAGGTTACCACTAAAGGCAGCTACACTTGTTGCCATTTTAGTCCCTCTGCCAGGCAAACCACTACATCAGTACATTTCACATAACATTTTGGCCTCAAACATTGCCAGTTTAAATCATCAGATACAAGTAATCAAAAAAACAGCTACAAGACCAAGGAAACCACTAAGAGTCACAAATTCAGCCAAAATAACACACATTTCCTCCCTCTTATTCCTAGAAGAAGCCATCAGAGACAAGTGAAATATTATAAGAAAAATCAAATAAAAAAATACCTTGAACGGCTAAAAGATTCAAAAAGAATATAGACCCAAAAAAAAATGAATAATCAGAAAATTTGAAGCTTTAAAAGGAAAAAAAGAAAAAGAAAAAGGGGGCTCCGTGGATGAGGATAGCAAATCAAGTAAAGGTGTAACTGAAAGCAAAATGCATCGGGTCCTAAATTCAAAGTCCTGGCCTTTAAAACAACAACACATAACTGAAAGAGCAGAAACCCAACAACATCAATCAATGGCAAATACCCAATAGTTCAGAAAAGTTGCAAATCTTTCTTGAAGCCAATAAACACTTACAAAGAGTATTAGTGTGGACAATTGACACCCTGGCGTAGAATCTGAATTATGGGTATTGATTCTTCTTCGTCTTTGAAGAAAGAAACCTGAAAATATATGTGTATATATAAATATATATTATATATTGAAGATTTGATTAAGAATGAGAATTAGAGTCAGAATTCGAAGAAGGAGGTGTGACCTTGAAAGAGAGAAAAAGAGCACAATGACGAAGCGCCACAACCACACCTATTTAAAAGGGGTTGGCTGCAGTTGCACCAGGAAATAAGAATGAACCATCGTCGAAATTGGCGCCATCCCTTTTTTTTTATTATTATTGTTCCTTTCTGGCTTGCGGGTGTGCGCGTATCCGCCGCCCCCTGTTCTTTACGGCCTTGTAATGTATACAAGTACAATACATTGACCCTTTCAGTCATTACTCATTAGATGGATAAAAATAGGTAAAAGTGTACCCTTTAGGTTGTTTTTTTCTTTTTTTATTTACTTCAAGAGACAGGGGTTAGTTTGGTAGTTAATTTGTATGTATTTTTTTAAAGTTAATAACTTTTCTGTTTATTTTAAAGAATTTTTTGTATTATAATGAGTATTTTTAATGTAAACATGAAAAAATTATTTAAATTTGCTAAAATTTTTAAATTATAATTAATTTTTATTTTATTTTATTTTTAAATTTTAATTAATTGTTATTTTCATTTTATTTTTATAAACTATTACTCACTTTAATTTTTCACTTTTCTTTATGATAGATTAGTTAAAATTTAAAAATTTTAAAAATAATAATAAAATATATAAAAATTTACATTTCATTATTTGAAAGAGAGATAAAAATAGGATTTTCACTCTCAAAATCCATAGAGGCAAACCATCTATCTAGTTTTGAGTCCAAATAACTCTCATTTTTATGAGTTAAATTTTTGGAATATATAAA
>CATIWM010244340.1:0-20603 GCA_949671775.1 Mallotus repandus
TCGAAACCTCCAATTTCTTTACCTCAATCTGAAATCAGAACTAACAAAACCATGAATAAACATAATGAAGCAACAATCTTCCAACCAAAAAAATATAAATATAAATTAGTGTATAGGGATAAAAAAACAAATAAACAAACAAACAAACCTTTGATGATTTGCTAGCACTCTTGGACAACCTTAAACCATGTGAAGAAGGTGTCGGTGTCATTGGTCTTGAATCCCAATTAGTAGGTGAAAGCAAAGCAGCATCAGACAATCTTTCACTTGTTTGCGAGTGGGGGGGTGGTGGTGGCGAGTCTTCAAGAGTTCTTGGCAAATAAACACAAAGATTTAAGCCCAAAGCTAGCTTCGCTTTTCTCCATTTACTTCCCATTATTCACCACCACTTTCAAAACTCCTTTTTTTACTTGAAGAAACCACAAAACAAAAAACTCCAAGAAATGAACAAAAACAAGACCAAAAGCAACAAGAAGAACAAGAACAGAGATCTCAAGAGAGCAAGATGGTAGCTTTTTTTTTTTTAATCTTTATTGGAATGAGAGAGATAATGGGTTATTAACAAAAGTCGAAATGGAACACGAAAACCAAGAGATAAAAGAGGTGGTTTTTGTGGGTTATAATTGATAGAGGAATGTGGGATTTTGAAAAGCCTAAAGAAAATGTCAAAATACGAGACTGGGTCTGCACAAAATAATAATATTGGGCTTAAGAGCAGTGGTAGCTGTCCTCTGGTAGAAGGTGGCGGAAGAGGTAGTGGCGGTGGTGGTGGTGGTGGTGGTGGTGGTGGCCGCCATTTCGAGAGAGAAAGAGAAGATTAATTTTCTTTTTTGACCTTTAAGAGATGGGTGGTACAGCCTGACGTTGGTTTTTATTGTAGAGAAGAATCAAAGAAAAAAAAAAAAAAAAAAGCAAGTTTTGGTTGAATTGATTTTTTTTTTTTTCTCTTCAATCATTCGCAATTGTTACTGTTGTTACTTTTTACCGCATGTCTTTTACTTTTATGATTTTACGTATTTAATAATTAATTTTTTTGAGCTGTAATAATTAATTCTTTTGATTAACTTTTAATTAAATTAATTCTTTTAGAATTATCTTATACACCCTTAGAGCATCAATACGTTCACTATTATGAAAATATTTTTTTAATAATAATGAAAGGTTTAAGGGATTTGAATTCTTTTAAAAAAAATATCGACGTGTAAAATATATATGTTTAAAAATTTTTATTTTTTTTATGGATTTATTCAACTCGAACTCTGAATTAATAGAGTTTTTATGACTTCAAATATATGGAATATTAGATAAAAAAAATTAAATTTAGTAAATTTTTTAAAATTTAATTTAATTTTATCTTTTATAAGGTATTAATAATTTTATTTTTGTCTTTTTTATATTAACTAGAATTAAAAAAATACAAAATAGGGGATAGGTAAAACCATCTCAATCTTATATAAAATGAAAATTTTAAAGCTTGAATAGGGATAATTACATGAATTTGCATGTTTTAAATTAATTTTCTTATTTATCAATGAACAGTTGAAATATATATAGATCAAAACTTTCATTTTTATAATATAAAAATAAATATTTAATATTATTTAAAATTTTATTATCTAATAAGTAATAAATTAAAATACATATCCCAAGTATAAAAAATTTACAACTTTATTGATCAAAAGTAGGATAAAGATTGGAATTTGTCTCTCTATATTTAGTCAAACTAACTTTTTACTTAAAATTTAAAAAAAATAAAAGTTTATTAAACTCTTTTTTTTTAAATAACTCTTTATAATTAAAAGTTTAAACATATAAAAAAATCGTTAGAAATATTATTACATCTCAAGCAATTTTTATTACAAATTAATTAAAATGTATGAATATTTATCATTTTATCACAAAATAAAACATTCATTTTTCAATTAAAATTAGGATTTTCTTTATATTTTATTAATTGTGAGTAATAAAAAAATAAAAATATATCTATATGTTCTATTAATAAAAAATAAAATTATTTGTTTGATTTAAAAAAATTTATAAGTTTTCCTATACATACACATCCAAATAATTA
Source organism: Mallotus repandus (assembly GCA_949671775.1). NCBI lineage: Eukaryota > Viridiplantae > Streptophyta > Magnoliopsida > Malpighiales > Euphorbiaceae > Mallotus > Mallotus repandus. Next base: position 2,072 of record CATIWM010244340.1, read on the forward strand.
TATTTTCTACTGTCGTTTTTTTATTAAAACATAATATAAATTTCATTTGTCATGCTATCTAAATTACATTCAAGTTTTTTTTTAATTGTTTTTTCTCTGAAAACTTTGTGCAAACACCTTAACATGTATACTAGAGTGTGTACATATCTAAAAATTGTAAAGTTAGAAATCTGAAATTTAAATTTAAGCAGAAGTTAAATTAATTAAAAAAAATTTGGATTTAATTTTTATAAATTTAAATTTAGGTCAAAATTCATTTAATTAAAAAATAATTTTTAGTTCCAGAACAAATATGTAAAAAATATTAAAACAAAACTGATGTAGACGATCAATGTTTGAAATTTGAAATCATTAATTGAGTTAAAGAAATTAAATAAATAATATGTTAAGCCTTTTTAAGGTGAAACAACTAATATTTACTAATTATATTATATAAAGCAAAACAATAATTACTTCAAGAGTCTGTATTTCATAACAATCATATTGATTTCCAATAAATTTTATTAAAAATTTATTTTATTTAATCACTGCCAATATCTCAAAATTATTGCAATATTGATAGATATTTTCTAATGGGGAATTTTTATTTTATATTGAAATAACATAAATATTGCATGCACACACAATATGTTAATTTCAATACAAAATCTATGACTTCTTTGTCTTTCATATGCAACAAGTTATTACTTTAAATAATTAAATCAATTAAAATACAGTTAGTAATTTGAATTTAAGTTGAAAAACTTATACCTAAGTTGAAGTCAAATCAATTAAGGATATTTAGAAATTTAAATTTAATTTTCATAAATTTTAAATTAAAAACTTATATCTAAGTTGAAGTCAAATCAATTAAGGATATTTAGAAATTTAAATTTAAGTTGAAGTTGAATTGATTATAGATTGTTGGATTTGAATTTATTTTTTATAAATTTAAATTGAGGTAAAATTCATTTAATTAAATATTTTTTTTTTGCATCTGATGCATCCGGTATTTGATATCCTGTAGATCCGGAAAGGACCTGAAGAGTGACAAAGGTCTACCTCAAAAGTTTTAAAGTAGCTGCGTATCTAGAGTTCGAACTCGAAACCTCTGATTGAGCTGAAAGAGTCTCACGCTAATTCATACACATCCTCATGAATATTAAAAAAGTAATTTTTAAAGAAATTAATTTTAATTAAAAAAAAAGTACCTTTTGTTTCACAAACTAATATGTAAAAATATATAAACAGTGGTTTACATATTTAATTTTCAAAATTTTAAATAATTAATCTAGTTAAGAGATTAAATAAGTAATAATAAAATAAATTTTGCCCAATGACAATTGAAATTAAGAGCAGCAATAACACCAACCAACAATAACAATAATAATAGTGACAATAATAGCTTCGAGTTCGAAATATATAATGAAATATAAAAAAATTTATATTTAGCGTATATATTTAATTTTTTTATTATTATCCCTACTTTTATTTTTTTTACATATTTATTTATTTGTCATGGCAAATGAGAGCATGACCATTACAGTCCGGGTAAAATGAGATTGTAATTTGTAATTTACCTTAAAAGTAGAATAATCTTTTAAATTTTTCACATCGCTAGCTTTTATTTTTGTAAACATTAAATTTTTATATTTTTATTAAACTTTAAATCTTTATATTTTTATTTTAGATAAATTAAGCTGCTAATTATTATAAAATTATAAAAATTTATTAATTATTTATATACTTATTATAAAAATTATTATTAAATGATGAATGCATTTATGAAAATTAAATCTAAAAATTTAAATAAATTTTATTTTAACTAATTTAAATAAAAGCATATGATAATATTATACTTGTATAAGTTTTTAACGAATAAACAATTTTTGCAACTAAAAATAAGTAATAAATCTTTAAAAATTAAGAAACTAGACGTTTGATATAATTTAAAAATAATCCAAATTATTATATTGAAAAAATATAAAGTATAATGCAAATTTTTAGAATGAAAATAAGCACATCCTTTAATAATTTATTATTTAAAATTAAATTAATAGTAAAATTTATAATATAATATAATACATAGCAGTATTATATTATAGTTAATAAGAAGACAAACAATTTTAGAAATTTTATGTTAATTATAAAATATTTAATTAGAAATTCAAATTATTTAATTATAAATTTATTAACTAAATATATAGTTACTAATAATTAACTAAAATATTTGTCTGTAGTAAAAAATAAAAATATTTAAAATATTAACAATTAATCTATTAAAAATTTAAAATATTCAAATTTATTGAAAATCTTAAAAATTACAGGAACTATATACATATTTTAATATATATCAGCGTGTATACATTATCAAGGAAAGATTTAATGTAAATATACAAATTTGAGTGTTGTAGACTAAAATAAAAGTACATGAGATAAATATGAATTTTTTTAAAAGAAAATAAAAATTCTAATAGTTAAAGATTATTTAATCAAATAATAACTTTTTAGATTTTTACAGTGCATAATATAAAATTTCTCTTCTTGATTGGGTTCTCACAAACATAATCTTCTCATTCTTAAACTAAACCAATCAATCAATATTTAGTGATGATAATAGTTTAATTACTTTATATAAAGCAAAACGACAACCATTACTTCAAGAATAGGTATTTAATGACAATTAATTTTATTTTTAATTAATTTTATAAGAAAATATTTTATTTAATCACCTCCAATATCTCAAAGCTATTGCAATATATTTTAGATAGATAATGGAAATTTTTTTAATTTATATTCAACATGCACGCAAAGTATGTTAATATCAATATAAAGTCCATGACTTCTTTATTTTCATTTGCAACAACCGACAAGTTATTACTTTCAATTAAAAAAAATATTTAACAAATTCTTTGTATATTTCACTTATTAATCTCTTTTAAAAATTATCTCATACTAAATGCATTTTTGGTTACATGAATTTCATTAAAGAAACATTACAATGTGGAGTGATGTTTAATATCTAAATTGGTGTAATATTTCATGTTCAATATCATACAAAAACTTGTTGGCATTACAAATTTGTTTAATATCTAATAAAATTGTATTATATTTAAATCCATTTTGGTGTTAATAACCTTTTTGGCATTCCAAATTTCTGTCTAATAAACTATGTGAATTGTCTTAATGAACATTTTCCATAAAGAATATAACTTTTGGTAAATTACACCTTAGTCCCTTTAACTTAAACTTTTTGCTTCACCTTTTATATTATTCCCACAACCATTCTACTCTCCTTTTGTAAAAAATAAATAAATAAATAAAATAAACAACCATTCTACTTTGACTTCAGCATAATTTTGTCTAATTATGAATGTTGACCCTTAACAAGTACTTTATTTTATGCCTAAACACCCATTTACTTGCGAGACAATTCCATCTTATAAAATCAATATTTTATTAACAATTAATTATAAAAATTAATTGAATTCAATTGAATTTTTCCCACTTAAAAAATAAAATATGAATTCATTTGTGCTCCTTGAGTAATATGGATATTTTCTTAGTTGGTTGGTACATGATATTCATACTCTATGCTTGCTACTTGCTAGATGTCTAATGAACACCTCTTTTAGCTGTGCAAAAGTGGATACTACCATTGCACATCATTTTAGTGTTGCTGCCTAATTGTCAAATTCCTCCTTTTGACTTAATAACATGCATTAACCAAAATAAAATTCAAGAAAATGCCATTTTTTTTGTATAAATATAATATTTAATGTATATATTACTAACAATATATTTTTTAAATTATCGAAAATTAAAGTCTAATGTGTCTAACTAATTTGATTCAACTCAATCAAAATTATAGAGACAACAAAAGTCTTTTAAATAACTAATTTAAAATTTAAATTTAAAACGTCACTTAATTAAAAATAGCTCATATCAGTTAAATAATTTCAATATATAATTAAAATTTACCGATTAATATGGTAAATTTTATTTATTTTTAATATAATATATACAATGCAATAATTTTTTTTTTGCATTTGATGTTTCCGGTATCCAGTAGTTACAATGATTCCAATTATTTCGAACTAGAGTCAGATAAACTCATAAAGAAAGCAAAACTCTCCCAACATTTATTTTTTCTATACATAATATTCAAACCCAAGATTTTACTTAAAGAAATCTAAACTTCTTGCTACTTAAATCAATAAATATTGGTAATAATTCAATTTTTTTTAAGCAAACTAGAGAAATACTAATTTTATAAGAGTAAGAAAAAGAGAATATATAGATGTAAATCCAACGAGTAGAATAGATGATGAGTCAAGAGCGTAGAGCAAAGTGAGATGGAGATGGAGAGGCCTCCCGTGCATGATGATGAATGATTGTTGAGCAATGGTGGGATACTTGCAATGATGTAAAAAAAAATTTTTTATTATTTTTAATTGTTGGCACATGAGATGAGATGATGATAATTGATAAGTATGGTCACACGTGCACATCATCATTTTTGGTCGTTTTGTGGTTCCCATGTCAATAGGGTTGACATTTTGCTCCATTTATATTCTTTTCACATAAGTTTGAATAAAATGTAATAAATAGAAAATTGAAGTATTATTAATAAAAAAATAAAATAATAATAGTGTTTAATTTTTATTAAATTTAGTTGAATAAGTGGAAATAATAATTTACAAAAATGAAACAGAACATAAATATTTAATCACTATAATTAATAAAATATAAATATAAATATTATTTTAAATTTTATTCAATTAGTTAAAATAAAATAAAAATATAATGCAATCATTAAAATTAATAAAATATAAAAATTATTATTTAATTATCATAATCATTTCGATAAATAACAAATTTCTAATAATTTTTTAAAAATAAAATATGTTGTAGAAAAAAGTTGTTTAGTTCAGTTTACTATTATAAATTTATCACATAAAAATTTTAATATGCAAAATATGCTAATGACACTATCTTAATTTTTTTCTGATTTAAATACTTAATTATAAAAAAAAATAGTTCAGACAGTATTTATACAATTTTTGCATTTAAGTACCTCTTGAATTAATTAAATGACATTTTATAATTAAAAAAAATTTTTTTTTTGTTAAACTTGAAATTCCATTGTGTGAATAATTCATATTGGCAAAAAAAAAAAAATTAATCCACAAAACCGGCCTATTTATATCATCATCCATTTCATGTTATCAAAGAATTATTAGTATGATAGGAATCATTTTTCGAAAATTTTAAAAATTATATCATATTTAAATGATAGGAATCATTTTTCATAAAAATATATTTACATTAATTTTTGTCAAAAAAGTTGAATTTAATACAATTGTTTTTAACACAAATAAAACAAATTATTGGTAATGCTTTCATTAATCTCTCAAGTCTCAATCACTTTCAATTTATTGCTTGAATAATTCATCATTAAAACAACAAAAATACAAGAATTAAATTAGAAGACCATCTTTGACCGTTGCCTAAAAGAGAAAAAAAAAAAAATCTTATTTTGTTTGGTATTGCTATTGATTACATCGTTGAACTTTCTTTTCTAGTTGAATTAAGAAAGGTTTTATCGAATCATTACTTGCGGTAAGTGGAAATTAAAGCTAAAAGAATTTTATTTTTTTAACATTGAGGAATATAAATTAATTACACTATTTATAAATTTAAAATTGATTAAACTTTCAATAAATTTTAAAAAAATAAAATCAACTTCTACTTTCTTCGATATTGATCTGAAGATTTTGATATTAAAATTAAAATTTATATAAGAATTAAAAATCAAATTAAAAAATTATAGTTTACTATTTTTAAATTTTAAAAAACTATGCAAAAATAATAGAAGCTGTCTATTTATGTAATTCAAAATTTTCTAAAATTAATGAACAATGAAGTGGTCTAATAGTAATTTTTCTTTAGAAGTATCATAAGATAAATTTTTTTTTTCTGTCTAAGTACTAAATATCCTGAGAGAGTCCAAACTGTGGAAGACACCTTTAAGCACCCATACTACAGTCAGACTAGTCCCTACTCGCACCGGATCGGCCTAACCTCATTTAAGAGATGAGAACGCCGAACTACTTATACCAATCACTAATGGTTCATAAGATTTAAATTTTAAATTATATTGTCATTCAAAATAATTTTTTGCTTGATTTAAAAGAAAAAAAATATTTTTAAATTGTATTGTGTATCAATATTTAAATGTTACGGTAATTTTTTTATTAAAAAAAAATTCACCAGATTTATTTTGATTTACATTTGAGAATGAAAAATCGAGATTAGTGAAGATAACTATTTCTAGAACAGATTTATTTTACTGTTAGGTTATGCATCAAATTGCTATTATTATTATTATTATTATTATTTGGGAAATGCTATTATTATATTTTAATAAAAAGACTAGGTAAATGTGTACAAAACTTAGGCAGATGAGCCAGGCAGCCTAAAGATTGGCATTCAATGGTCAAACCCATTTACTTTAGGAGTTTTCAATATTGCCATATAGACTGAATATTATATATATATAATTTTTTTTGGCCAATGACTGAATATTATTATATTCTTGAGTTTTATAAATTCTAGGTCTTTGGCCTGCCTATATATGCTATTATTAAAACGTGCACGTTCGTTAACAAAAATAAATAAAATATATGCATGACTAATTAACCATTAGAATCAGCTAATTAAAGAATAAATGATATTTTAAATTTGACCATGAAATATATAAAATTATTAATTTAATTATTAAATTTTTTTATCATTTTTATAATTTTATTTAAATAAAAATTAATTAATTAAAATTTAATAAATTTTAGATATCAAACCGAAATTTTTTTTTTTGCATATGAGTATTTATAATCATGTTGCCTACTTTAATTGATTCAGTTAAGCTTAAATATGATATATTGACCTGACTCAATCTTAACAACCATTTTTTGTGTGTGAATGTATACAACTATACATATACAAACAAAGTCAAAACTTTTTGTTGGCAAAATTGAAATTTCAAAATTCAAAATGTAATAAAATAACAATTCAAGTTTTAAGAGGTTAAAATATAAATTTATGAGGATAAATATATAATTATATAAATTTTTTTAATTTTTTAATTTCTAAACTTTAGTGCGGCTGTATATATATATTATGCTTGGATTATTACATTTTTAAAAGATTAAAAAAATATTATATTTAAAATGCAATGTAATTTTTTTTTTTTAAATTTAAGAGGGGAATTTTACTTCTAAGTGGTTATAGATTAAATTCATATATTATAAAGAGAATTTTTACTATTTAACTGTTCAATTTTCGAAGATGCAACATAACATAATTAAGTTAAATGAATACTAATGATGCAAGAAGGCATAAGGTAAACATGTTACTGCAGGTACAATAATTTATTTTTGCTTTAGTGTTAGATTTAATCAAATGAATGCATAGCTTTCGGTTACTTTTCCATGTACTTAAATGATAGAAAAGGTCGTAATTGATTTTGCAAATTGACTAACTAAAACATGCATGCTTCCTAATAAGTGCTTCAACTTGGAGCTTTTGTCAACTTTGGGTTGTTCAAAACTCATTTGATCGAGTCTTACTGCTACCACTTCAGAATTGAGGAAGATTCTATTTTCTCTCTTAAGGATTTTTATACCATTTTATTGTAATAAAAAGATTAAATTCAAAATCATTTTACTTATATACATGTCAAAATTTGAGTAGTTTTAGTCCCTTTAATGCATTAATAAGTTAAGGGTTCAAATCTTCTGTCCCATACATATATATGTATGTATGTATTGTACCAAAAAAAAATTTAAAAAAAAAAAAAAATCTTTAATTTATTAAAATTAAAGTACATTTTGATAAAAAAATAATAATATAATTAAAAAATATCAAAATAAAATATCACTTAAATTATAAATTTTTTTGTTACTATTTTTCAATCGCGTTGACATAATTTTTTTGATTTGTAACTCGACATTCTGTACACTTCACTCAATGACTTTATTTAGTCATAAATTGATTCTTTGGTTTTTGAATATGTCCAACTGTAAAAATGGGAACAAAAATTTCATAAAAGAAGATATGCAAATTCCACTAAGGGTTACCATACAAATTCAATTAAGGACAATAATGTTATAAATTTTTTTTAATTTTTAATTAAAAAAATAAATTAAAATTTATATTTATTTAATATAAAAATAAAATAAAGTAAATAAAATAGAAAGAATCATCATCAATTAAAAGATAATCAGTAGTAAAAATTTAAGAAAAAAATTAAAAATTAAAAGAAAAAGGAAAGAAAAGAAACTAAAATTTACGAGAAAAAAAGAGAAAAGATATGATTACGGTTTTCAAATAGTTTAATAGTAAAAGTTTCACTTTAAAACATTTATATAGATTGTGAATTTGGATTTATATCTTTATCTTCTTCTCCCATATCTATGGAAAAATATTTTCTATCAATTAAAATTTGATTCCTTTAAAAAATTTATTATTAAATGGATTGGAATAAATTTAATTTTATTACTAATTAAATTTCAGCACATAGTAAAATATTTTTTTAATGGTGAATATATTCAAGCTTAATCCATTTGTTTTCCTTTTGTAAAAAAATCAATGTAAAAAAGGAAAAAAGAAAATAAATATATTATTATCTCCATGGACCATTATAAATCATTCCAAAGTCATCACAAAATATTAAAAGTAGTGACAAAAGGGTTCTAGAATATATGCATGCATGTTCTAAATGGACCATTACTAGAAATCATTCTTAGGTGACCAATAGAAGTCAATACCAATAAATATTATGAGTTGGATTCAATCCAAAACCATATCTCTTGCATATATATATATAGAGAGAGAGCAAAAGCAAAAGCAATATTCTATTGCTATCCATAGCAATATATCATATATTGTCTTCAATGTATCTATAATGGCATATATATTGGGAATTATACTTAGCATATCTTTGTTAGGACATATGGTACTTTTGAGTGGAGAAAGAATTTTTTTTTTCTCTCAAAATTCAAAAGATAATGCATCATTAACACAAACAATTAATTAGTTGAAAGTGCACACTATCTAAGCATATTTATGTATCTTCACATCACAAACATCATCACCCACCAATATTAGATAACATTTTATTCTGATTTATTTTAATTTGTAAAGTATGAAAGGATAAAAAAAATTGCACTTACTATCAAGTTAATTTTGAATAAAGAAATATTTTTTATATAATATATTTTGCTCTTATAACAATTGATGGCTTCAATGGAAGTAAAACACATTAACTTATACATTTTTTCATTTTTTTTATACATTCACAAAAAAAAACAACCTATTAGAGAAAAAGATCATAACATAACATGAGGAAGGGCTCAAATAGGCCAAGAGAGTCTTCTCTTGCCTAGATCAAATGGCATGGGAAGTCTCATAACCCAAGAGGTCATCGATTCAAAATCTAGTGGGTATTAAAATTAAGACTCTTAAATTTTGATGTACTCCAACTAAGTCAAATCTTAATCACTCAATATATCTACAATATTACTAATAATACTAGCTAACATATATATATATATATATATATATAGAGAGAGAGAGAGAGAGAGAGAGATAGCCCAAGTTTGTAATATGATATGTGTAAAAAAAAAAAAAAAAAAGGCCAAGAGAGGGCTAGCTATAGCTCTTTAGTGGAGTTTTCCCTATTCCCACTTACTCTACTACAACACACATCTTCAAAAAGACAACCTTTTAAAAGAAGAAAAAAAAAAAAAGCTCAAATCTTTTTACAAGGCCAAAAAGTTATTATTCCCCCTCCCCCACAAAACAACAAAACAATCAACAAGGAACCAAGACAATGACTCGTTTTTCATTTCACTCCCTCCTTTTTAGAGCATACATGCTTGCCTCACGCATTATATATACAACACTTGTTATGGACCATATATATAATAAAAGAAGGGCAAAATATAATTTTCATCAATGTAATTTTAATGAGTGATAAAATTAGTTCTATTCTGTAATATTAAATACTCTATATGAATAGTTAGTGAGAAATTATTCAAATAGTAACTCATCTTCAAGCATATTCAGAGATGTATGATTCAATTTCTACTATTATTGATTTAAAGAGAAAGACTGTTTTCTATTGTGTAGTCCATCAAAATTTAAGTCATATAATCTCCCTATTAACTTAAAAAAAAATCTCTTTATGAATATTATAGAGTACTGAAAATTCACGCGTTACAAATTTTATTGAAATTTCTGTTACTATCTACATCACTATTTCTATTGTTATTTTTGTACCATTTTTACTCTTGCCATACTTCGTAACAAAAATTTTAATTATAAATTTATAATTATATGAAAAATTCTTACATATTTTGCATTATATTTAATGGTTACATTATTATGACAGCCAGTACATATATTACAAGTATAATATTTCAAAAATATATGATATTTATTAAATAATTAAATGTAATATTTTAGATGTTGATAAAAGTCTCTCTAAGAAATATATAGAGCAATGAAAGGACTTCTTCTATAGCAATGAGTGGAGATCCATTATCAAAGAATCCTCATAAGAACCTTTTGTTTTTTGTGGGTGTGTGTGTGATGTGGGGAGAGACAAGGGATAGGATTCTCTTTATATAAACCCCTCTTAATTTGCCAGACTTTCTGGGGCAAGTCAACTAGCTACAAAGCTGAGATCTTTTTATTTTTTTTTCTTTTATTCTTTAGTATTATAATATAAAGAAGGAACCTTACCTATCCATCTCCTCTTATGCTGCCTCCCACTGAGGTGTTGATTTTAAGAGCTAGCAGTGGGATGTCTTGCACTTTGCTTATTGCTATGTATCTTTTCACTATTAATTAACCTTACTCTTTGTCTTTATCTTATATTTTGACATTAATTAAGTCAATATACTAATAATTATATGAATCCTAATTTACATGTTTCGGAACTCTCAATTAAGTCTCAATATACAAATTTCATTTCAACTTGGTTTTCTCACCACACCCACATGCATTGGTGATCTCTTCTTGGATTTGGACATAGCACATGCATGTTAAAACATATATTATGTTGACTAATTTTCTTAAGTTAAGAAGTAAATATAGGACAACATTTGAAATTATTATTATTATTTTGCCTTTGATACTATTTTTAAATTTGTTTAGTAATTGTTTGTTTTATCTAGTGCTTAGCATAGTTATATACTTTTTTTTCTAAAAAAAGAGAAAAAAATTATCAGGTGGGTGGGTTATGGAGCTAAAAAAAACCTAGGATGTAAACTCACATTTAATTCTTATAGTAGGACATTGACTACCAATAGACTGCATATTATTTATCTCACACTGAATAAATTTGAGCACATATTATACTGTGTCAATTCTAATTCAAAAAAAATAAAAGTTACTTGTTTAAATGGATGTGAGAATTCAAATTTAAACTCACTCAAATTCTGTTTCAGTAAATTACCATTTCAAAAGTATTTTTTGATCAAATTTTATATATTATGCTTAATATTGGTTCAATAATAATAATAATATATTATCATTATTATTATTATCACTTTTTATAAAACAAAATTTTTATTTCAAGTGTGATTTTAGTTTCATAATCAATAGAAAAATTCAAACTAAAAGGGAAAAACTCAAAAACAATTAGTAATAATTATTAGCATAAAATTTTATTAATAAAAAATAAAATGTTTTATATTTTTAACTCGAGTAAATATTACATTCAAAATTTTTCTTTTTATATAGCAGTTTTTCAAGCTTTTGAAGTAAAATTATACAGTGCATAAGATAAAATTTATGGGAGTTTTGTCTTTTTATAGATTTATTTAATTTGAATTTTAAAATTATATATATATATATATATAAGAAGTATAATTACAAACATAATAAAAGTAGGAGCATTATTATTTGAAGTCAGTTTTTTTCATCATAACACTTAAAAAGCTTACATAAATATATAAATATGATAATGATAACAATAAACACTAGAGGCAGCCATGCATAAATCCACTATCAGAAAAAAGAAGAATAGCCAGCAGGTGGCTTTCCTTAATAATAATGATGTCACATGATACTGATCATTTCACCAAGTCAAAACCTAATCCATGCATCATGGGGTCCAATATTTTTCAATTTGTCTTAATTATGTAATTAATTTTTAATACAGAAATTATTATTGTTTGGAAAATTTTATTATTTATATTTATAGATGATTAACTTTAACATGTAAAAGTTTTCTGCTAAAATGACTCCTCTCCAATTAGGGTTTCTTGTGGTTTTCATGTGTCTCTTCTAAAGTGGGGTTGGCCTATCATTTCATTTCATTACAAAACTATGAATACAGATTAAAAAGCTTCCAACTGATGATATAATTGGACAACCAAAAAGAGGATCATGCTAGGTTTTTTCTTAAAAGTAAAAAAAAAAAAGATTTGATTATATATTTTTTACTTTACAAATGTGATTTTTTTTAAAATTAATTTTACTATCTTTAATTTTTATTATGCTTCATGTTAGTACTTTATTAGCTGTTGTTATTAGTTTTCATTTGTTTTTTTATAATATAATATTACTAGAATACAAATTTACAATAATAATTTCTTAAGTGATTTCACATCCAACCAATTATTATAATCTTATAATAAATTAAATTAATATATATTTTCAATTTTATATCTAATAAAAAATATAATTTTTAAATAAACTTTAATATATTTAAAAATTTCTTGATTTTTAGTTTGACAATATACTACTTGAAAAATAATTTTTTAATTAAATTTTTATATAATATTATTATATAATTAATTAATAATATATTAAAATGTAATATCATGAAAAGTACAGATCCAAAATAATATAAAAAAAAAATACGAAGTTTTTTTTTACTTTTCTCTATTTTTTTTAAATATAGGCTTAGTTGTTGAAAAAATTATATATTTAGAATTTGTTATCAAATTTTGCACGTATTTGAATTTTAAGATTTGTTTCAAATTGAATTAGTTCTAATTTTAACTTTGAAGTAAACTAAATTTTTTGACTAGATTGGCAGCAACATTGTGCTGCATCCCAGTAGAATGGACAAAATATCAGAACATTGTAATTAAATGTCCAAATATTACTTTTAATATTTATCATGGAGCTGAATAACAATTAAATAAGAAGATAATTATTCTAATAACAGTATGGGGTGCAACATGTGAAATGAGTAGTGCCCTAAATAAGTTAAGTTGCTGGTGAGCTATTTGGATTTTTACTTAAAAAAATTCATTTAAAATTATATATTAAAGTTCATTAATAAATAAATCGAACTCATATAATGTGAAATTTGACTTGTGAAACTCATGAACAAACTTAAATTAAAAAGTTCGTGAATTAACTTATAGCTTTAATGTATTAATAATTTGATGTAAGATATATAATATATAAATTTTTATTTATAATAAATATAAAAATTATTTCAAAATATATTATTAGAATAGAAAAAATAATTTTCGTTAAATATATTATAATTTATTTTAAATTTATTAATAAATAATAAATAATTTATAATTTTTATTTTTAAAATTATTTTTAAATTTATTTAAAATTATGAACAACTCGTGAATATCAATAGCTCGACTATAAACGAACCCAACCTGAACTAGTTAGAACGGCGGCTCGGTGGGATTATATTCCTAGTAATGAGCAATATTTGGATGTACATATGTGAAAAATGCCCAATTGAGATGGGTTAGAAGTTCTTCTATTCTCTCAGTGGATTGAATCATTTTAGCCCAAATACTTGGACCTGTTTTAGTAGGGATTTTGCTGCAAAAAAGATATAGCTTAGTTAGTTCACCTTGTCTTGTGTGATACACTAATCCTTTTCTTGTAATTACTTAAATATTATTTTAGGTAATCCTATGATAATGAGACAATTTCTTTCTTGTTGCAATAATGACTTCTGAACTAAAATCAAACATATAGATAGCCAATAATTGGACAATGGCATTGAAATACCCTCAATCTTCTTGTACGTCACATTTTAGACAATTTCTTTCAAAATATGTTATTTAGGTAAGCAAAGTTAAAGCAACGAAAGTATTTATTGTATTCGTACGTGCAGCTAAATCTCTATAGGGTAATTCTATGATATTTCAAGTTAAAAGGGCTCCCACTCAATTAGACATAAAAATAAATAGAAATATAGTTCCAATAAAGTAACTTAGAAACTGTATTTCTCTCCAATCTGAATTTTGCTCATATCTCAAATGAATTCAAGAATATATTCGAAAAAATTTTAACCTAGCGTATTTGTTATAGTTTTTATTGTCCAATAATCGATTTGGTCTCAAGGTAAAGAATAATTAGTTACGCTAAAGGGTGAAGTCAATCTCGATTATTAGTATCATAAAAAGTTAAATAGTTTTGAATTAATTAATTCATTTTTATATATATATGAACTTAAGGGTGCGTTGTACATTGGACTTGTGCATTCAGAAATTATCTTTTCAGTAGTTACAAGAATTTAATTTGAAAAATAGAATGATGAAGAGCAAACCTCACCAACCATCTAAACCAATTCTTTTGATTCCTTATTTTCTTGATAGTGCCTGCTCAATCGTCTTGAGTTTCTTCTAGCAATAGCAACATCAAGAACCCTTGAACTTCTCTTCACTTCATTCACCATCTTTTTGATTTTTGGCTCCTTCCCACTCGTTATCATTTTCATAGTCTTGAAAGAGTACTTGCGTGCATGGCTACCACAAGATAAAACCCAAATTAAAGATACCTATGGATTGGGTCCTCACTCCTCAATTACGTCCTGTGAAAGATCATTATAATTTAGAAAATTTCTCACCACCAGCCTACATTTTGTGTCTCATGCACCCACACACACTCACCAGCAATATTAATAAGAATCAAGTTTCTAAAGCTGCTATTTGCCTTGGACATGATTAACACAATAGTGCCATACTTGATGTGAGTAAAGCTCATAAACATTGAATTAAAGCAGACTAGGATTTTCTTCTTGAACTTTTGAGTGTATTATTTAAAATCTTTTTGTCATCTTATAATAACATATTGATCAATACAATTATCAATTTTTGTGCTTATTCTTGGCCAATTATTTAAAAATTATTGTTTTTATCATTAGAATGATAACCACAACTTTCATTTAGTTGAATGATGAATATTCTATTATTATATGACGTGATAAGCATGTGTTTAATTTTTTTTGAAATCCGCTCAGTAATTGAATATTCCTTACTAAATTTTCTTTGAAACCTCTTTCTTAATATCTTCACCAACTATCAACATGTCTGCTTGATTATTTTAATTGGAAGAATTGTTGGAATTTTATGAATTTTATAGTGAATAATAAGAAAATGACTACCCATTGTGTATATATAAGTCAAAATAAGCTTCTCATATTCATTTATTTATTTTTTTCCACCGTGCCAAGACTATCAATTTTATGATAATGCTATTGATAGTGAGACAGATTTTCTTGTTTCAATATGTTGACTCCTAAACAAGAATCATATGTATAGCCGAATAATACGATAAATTCCATTGAAGTAATCCTCAATTTAATTTCTTGAACACTACCCTTTAACACAAAAAGTCAAGGAATTAGATTAATTATTCCTAATTTTGTTTGCATGTAATTGACAATATTTAATTTTATTTGCTTTCATTTTTGCTCAGTTTATTTTGAGTTTCTCCAAACAAAAGTCATGGCAACAGCAAGAGCTCTTGTACTTCTCTTCATTTCAATCCTTCTTCTACTTACCATCTTCTGGTTTTCAACTCCACTTCATCACTCTTCGTCGCTGAATCATTTTCATAGTCTTGAAAGTGTAGTTGCATGGCTGCAAGGTAAAAGAAACAATGAAGCTCAGACCTCTAATGAATATTTACATCAATCTGCAGCTCTTGTGGAGGATCATCACAGTTCTGAAGGTTTCCAGTTACCATACTATGATTCTTTGTCTAATACCACCAGCAACTTACACTACTCCAATGAAAATTATGCGTATGACTTTGATCAAGATTCAGGCTCAGTTAAAAACAAAAACCGGCCAGAGACTTCACAAAATCATAGGGGTCTCCACAATTCAACAGAAGCTGCTAGTGCTACATACCTTAAGCTTGAAGATGAACACAACAGTATTGCCAGTGCCATATCTCCTGGTATCATCCCCAACAGTTTGCAAGATAAAACTACAATATCTTCCATAACTAGGGATGTGGGTGAGGAGGGCCTGGGCTCGGAATCGAGTTTCAGTAAAAATTTTACAAGTTTTGAGGTGCCTCTGGGCATTGAATCAAATAATGAATCATTCACCAGTCAGGAACTGGTATTGGCTGAAGCTGTCAATGAAGATGAAGCACACACATCACAAGCAATCCCAGATAAAGGAACTAGAGAAATGGTAGTATCAAACATGACAGAAGCCCTGGAAATAAGTTCCAACAATGATTTTGGAAGTTCTAAAGTCTCGCCAGATAGTTTAATTACAAACAAAGAGGGTATATCTCTCTTCCCAATCGATGACCAACACTCTGATCAAGCGGAAGAAATAATAACTGGCACTCTCATTGAAAGTTCTGATCAATCTTCTGATGGTTTGGAGAATAAATATTCTGATGGTAAAACTGTGTCGAACAAGCCACTCGAAGAAATGGGTGGTACAGTATTGAGCAAGAGAAACTTCAGCAACTTTGTATCAGAGAACAAATATGTTGCAGTGCACTTCTATTTGCCATGGGATTACAAAAGAGATGCTCGAGCTTCAGAATATGCAGAAGCTGCGATGATGCTAGAGGGCAAGGTGCTGTTTGCTAAAGTTGATGCTTTTGTGGAAAAAGAGTTGGCAAGGGAGTAGGAATTTGTGGGGAATCGCGCACTGTATTTTTTCGCTGATGGAGTTCACTTGTATACTTACAGCCATTGCTGCGAAACAAGGTGAGTCTTCGACAGTTTGTTTAGCTAGCTTTTGTCTGATTTTATGTAGTTGTTATTATGCTTATGGGTCACTCAGGTAAGTGAAAATTCTTGCAAATGTCTATGATGCAATGATACACAGGAAACTTCAATTAATAGACATTTTTTCATAAATATTTTTGTTCAATGAATTCTTGAGAAACATCTTGAATGTTTTCATAAATTTGAAAAATTATAGAAAATTTATTTTCTAAGAAACTCATTTCCAGTTTAAAAACATGTTGCTTTTTGTTGTGAAAATTGCCAGTGTATGATACCGATAAGTAGTAGAAAAAATTATCGTCCCATAGAAAATTTAATCTAATAACTTAATCACTAATTTCGTATTGTTTAAAGCTAAAATTAAATATATGTAACACCGAAACTAATTTGCAAAATTAAGAAATATATTTCAAAGATAAAGAAATAATTCAATAAAATAAATGAACAATCTATATTTATGAAACTTGTTAAGAATTAAATCATCACAATCATTGAGTCATTTTTAGCATATAATCAATTGATTTTGCACACCTTTAAATTTTTTAAAGCCTTAACTGACCTTTCTCAAGAGTTAATTAAAATTAATTCACAACTCTGAATTAGAACACCCAAACTCAATTTTCATTGTAATTTAAGAACTCTAATTTTGAAATTATAAATTTTTAAGCGCTACCTAATTAAGGATTTCGCTATCAATATTATCTAGTAAGATGAAATTTATGTTCTTGAGGCTATAAGGATTATGATTTCTCATTCTAAAATCCTTCCCTAAGTTGAGTTAATGGTGATCATGCATCAATAACATTCAAAATCCAAGAACACCAATATGCAAGAAATTAAAGATTTAATTAACTGAAAATGATATTTAATCATGTTCTGAAATAAATTTCTAACAATTGAAAAACCTAACTAAACATATTGTAAATCATTCAAAATAAATCACAAGTAAAACCCATATCAAAGTATAAAACAAGAAGAGAAAAGAGTTGAAGAAAAACTATATTTTCTTCCAAATATTCTCTTCAAAACCAGGTTTTCTTGTGTGTTTTTCTGAGGTATTCTCCTCCCATAATGCCTTAGAAATGATGAATATATAGTCCCTCAAAAGAAAACCACGCATGTGCTTCAAAAACGATGCATTTGCACAAGTAAAAAGCAGACCTGCCTTAGCTGCGATGACAGCAAATTCGCTACGATCAGGACAGAATAAAAACTACTTCCCTTCGTGACTCGGTTGCGGTTGCAGCCCTTGGCTGCAATGGCAACCGAGAATTTGGCCCTTCCGTGCATGCCTACCTATGACTACAATTAAAACTTCAACCCCAGAGTGCATTGATCACACCTCTTTTCTTCCTTTTAGACTCCTAATTCACCTACCAAACATAAAACGAAAATAAAGACGAAAACTATAATATAAACCTTAACAAAATTAATAAATAAATAAAAATCACAATAAAAACCTACAAATTAATGCAAATAACACACAAATACTTCCATTTTTTCAAAACAAGAAAATAA
>CATIWM010244390.1:0-13704 GCA_949671775.1 Mallotus repandus
TGGGTTGTTACCAGTTACAAGTAAATCATCAACATAAAGTGAAACAAGTTGAATGTCTAACTTTCCATGCCTTTTGATGTATATGCTCATTCTTGCTCCTCCTGAAGCCTTGGTCACAGAAATGAGAGTCAATTTTGCTATGCCAAGCTCTAGGAGCTTATTTCAGCCTGTGCAAGGCCTTTTTAAAATGATAAACATGATATTCTCTTCCTTTCATAACAAACCCTTCTGGTTGCTCAATATATATCTCCTCCTCGAGGTCACCATTGAGGAATGCAGACTTGACATCAAGTTGGTAAATCTTCCAACTATTTTGAGTAGCCAATACGATTAAAGTTTTAACTGTATCAAGTCTTGCAACCGAGGAAAAGGTATCTCCATAATCAATTCTAGCTTGTTGAGAATATCCTTTGACAACTAATCTCGCCTTATGCTTGTTGATCGACCCATCTTGATTCAGCTTGGTTTCAAAGACCCATTTTACACCAATCACTTTTCTATTCTCCAGTCTATCAACCAACTCCTAGGTGTGATTTTTCTCAATCATATTGATTTCATTCAACATGGCTTCTTGCCATTGCTTAGCCTTGGAAGCTTCAGTATAGCTATTTGGTTCATGAATTAAAAAGTGACAAGATTCACACATCTTTAGATCTAGATGGATGACTGGACAATCTTGATAAATGTCAGTCAAGAATCTTTTACCTCTTCAACCCGTAGCATTCTCATCAGATGATGGTGTATAAACTTCATCTGGAGAATTTACTGGTGTGGTTGGAGAAAACCCATCATCATCATCTTCATAATCATCTTGAACATCTCCTGGATGCTCTTCAGATTGAGGAACTAGAATAATACTTCTTTTAATCTTCTGTTCATCCCAATTCCATATTGCATTCTCATCAAATTCCACATCTCGGCTGGTTATAATGTCTTCAGTGTTGAGATTGAAGATTCTATAGCCTTTTGATAGAGAGTTATAGCCAAGGAAAATTCCTTTTTATGATTTATCATCGAGTTTGCCCCTCTTCTGAGATGGGACATGTACATAGAAAATTGAGCCAAATACCCTAAGATGTTTAGCTATTGGTTTAGCCCCACTCTAAGCTTCAAATGGAGTTTTTTGTTGCACAACCTTAGTGGGAAGCCTGTTTAACAAGTATACAACAGTATACATAGCTTCTACCCAGAATTTTTTGGGTATTTTCTTCTCTATAAGCATGTATCTTGCCATTTCCATAATGGTTCTATTTTTTCTTTCAGAAACTCCCTTATACTGAGGCGTATACCCGACTGTGAGTTGATGTTCAATGCCTGCATCATCATAAAACTTGTCAAATTCAGAGGACATGTACTCTTTTCCCCTATCAGGTCAAATTCTTTTCAGCTTGCAGCCACTTTGTGTCTCCACAAGAGCTTTGAATTTTTTGAAGATGTGGAACACACTTAATCTATCTTTCATGAAATACACCCATGTCATTTGGGTGAAATCATCAATGAACAATATAAAGTATATGTTCTCATTGAGGGACAAAGTCCTCTAAGGTCCACAAATGTCGGTGTGCACAAGGTCAAGTTTCTCTTTTGCTCTCCACGTACTCTCTATTGAAAAAGGCTTCCTGTGTTGCTTACCAAGTTGTTAAGCTTCACATAAACTATCAACATCGTGAATTGAAGGAAGATCTCGAACGATATCTCTTTGGTGGATAAGTATGAAAGCACCTAAGTTGTAGTGCCCATATCTCTTATGCCATAACCATGTCTCATCACTTTGGGCTTTGTTAGCCTCTTCAATAGAGTCATTCCATTTCAAGGGAAAGCTCTTATTTTGCATTTTGACATGAGCAATCTCCCTCTTTTTTGGATCAAATATGGTGCAGTGATCACCTTAAAATTGACAGAATATCCATGTTTGATCATTTAAGGAACACTTAATAAATTTTCATTGAGCTCAGGGACTAAAAGAATGTCTTTTATAAGCTTAACACCGTTTTGGCTGTCGATTTGTAGAGTCCCTTTGCCTTGGGATTCCACCACTGCTCCATTGCCCATTCGAACATGAATCTTCATAGAAGTGTCAAGATTAATGAAGATTTCTCAATCATAAGTCATATGACTTGTGCATCCACTATCAATAAGCCACCTTTTATTGCCTTTGTTGGACCTTACATCTTAACAAGCATAGAATAAGTGGTCTTCATCATTACTTTCAGTGAAATTCGCATGTTGTTCTTGATTATTCCGCTGGCCATATTTTGCTCTACAATCTTTCTCGATGTGGCCAAACTTCTTACAAAATATGCATTGGGGCTTGCCTTTGAACCAATAATCCTTTTCTAGATCATTACTTTTACCACAAGTGCCACATAGAGGAAATTTTCCTTTATGGGAAGCATTTCCCATAGTGCCATTATATGGTCGAACATTCTTTCTTTCTTTCTCGAAATATTTGTCTTTGCCTTTACCGCCTTTTTGCTTTGACGACTTTACTTGATGCCTTATTTAAAAGGCACCTTCTGTTGAGCCTTCTGCCCTTTTGCTTAATTTTGCTTCATGTGCTAGCAAGGAGCCAAACAACTCAGTAACACTTAGACTGCTCAAGTCTCTAGATTCTTCAATGATTGAGACAATTGTGTCGAAATCTTTCGTTAGGCTAACGAGCACTTTCTGAACTATTCTTTGATCAAGAATAGTATCACCATAAATTTTCATTTGATTTACTACTTCCATGACTTTGGAAGAGTAATCTTTCACACTCTCACCATCCTTCATCTTGAGATTCTCAAATTATTGAGTTTGATGAGTCTCACTTGTGCAGTTCCTTGGAACTCTTCATAGAGTATGACCCATCCTTCTTTTGCTGTTGAGACTCTAATAATTCTTGGTGAAATAGAGTCAACAAGAGCATTATGGATGTGAGCCAATGCTTTGGCATCCTTGATCTCATTCTCTTTTAGCACCCTTAATTGAGCTTTTGTGTATTGTTGCCCTTCTCTTATTGGCTCAAAGTCATTTTCTACAATCTCCCATAAATCATTTGCTTTAAAAGAGTTTTATTTTGACAGCCCAATAATCATAATTTTCTCCCGTGAAAGTTGGAGGTGTGGCTAAGGAGATAGTATATGAAGTGGAGGTTAAAGCCATATTTATTTTTTTAATATAATTTTGGCCTTTAAGAACTTCTAGAGCTCTGATACCACTTGTTAGAAACCAGAGATTGTATTTTGGTTTGGGATGGTGACAAGTAGTAATAAATGGGAGAAGAGAATTCTTATAATTAAAAGAAATATATATTTTTTTGTACAATACATTTGTCTCGACGTGCATGGCTTTTATACTAAAGAAAGATGCTAATTATAATCATGCATCTCCTCCTTTATTGGTGGAAACAACAACTTTAAGTTAGAAATCATGCAACCTTAACCATAGAATATTATTAGTATTACTAATTTAATTATTAGAATCATGTAAACCATTCTTTTATTTAGAAAATGTCTCATTTCTTAACAGTAGTTTTACTTATGCTCTTCCTTATAAAAAAAAATCTGAAAGCGCCCATGTAAATAACCACCTTCAATTTTTCTTCTGCTCTCTTGCCTTCTTAGACTCTTTTTATAATTATTTGCCATTAATAATATTAAGTTGAAGAAGAAGAAGAACAGGAAGAACTATTCTTCCCTTTGTTCTTTAATGTTTTATTTACTTTTATTTTAGAACAAAAAATTAGAAAAATACCAAATGCATCCTTTTAATATCATTAAGTGGGATCCATGAGTCCACATAAGTCATATTTAACGGTGGTTTTGAATCTCCATTAACTAAGGGTCCAATATATGCCGGTTTGGAAACATAAAGTTACATTTGAGAACAAAAAAAATACGGAGGTCCAATTCAGTCTTTATGTTAAAATAGAGGGTCCAATTTGGACCTTTGGCTTAAATAAATATAAAGGTTTAAAAACGATTCATAGATCTTTGAAATCTGACGAAAAAGCATGATAATGGTGACTCTAAACGGTGAAGATCTTTCCATTAATTCTAGTAGAGTTCCACACCAGTAAAAAAATATGAACGATTTGAATAATAAGAAATAATGGTATTTGTGAGGTCTGTAACTACAGCAATAGTGAGAATAACGTAGCATGTCACGATGACATCGCCATAATTTATGACCCATCTATAATTTACGTAGCTCTTTAAAAAAAAAAAAAATCCTCATGTTTGGGAGTAATTAATTGTGATGTCTATTCAGTTCAATAACAACAAGTAACGCTTTTTTTTTTGCTGGGTACGGTACAGATCCTTAATGATAATTCAGAAAAATCACTAGCGCGTGCAATAATTTTGATTATTTATTTATTTTTTGGCCCTACGGTCCCATATAATATAATAATCTACCTATATACAATATATATTAGCTGACTTCATGAATTTTGTCACCTCATTATTAGTGCCATGTGACATTATGTAGGATGGATAGACAGCATGCGGCTCCATGTAGGTTGGAAAGCAACCTCATTTTGTTATGGTTTTGTTTCGGTTATTTCAGAGTAACTATGGCAAATGAATGGGTTTGAAACAGAAGTGCCTTTTAGGAGTACCAGAAGCAGCGGTTACAGCTGCAACTCCCACCTTTTGACGTTGTCTGATGCTCATGAAGTCCACCGTTGGTTGCTAATGGCCATGATCTTATAGTGTATTTCTCTTCCATTTGTTTCAGTGACTTCAGAGTATAAATATTGTACTTCTGGATACAAACAGTATTGCTTTCATGTTTCTAAATAAGGTTGATGTTTTGTTGGTTTAGGAAGAAGAAGGCAGTCGGTTATGCAGTTGACACTTTTGCAACTTGCATTGAAGCATAAATAGAAAATGCACAATTCAAGTGATTTGAAGTTTGAACATGCTCGTTTAAGAATTTCCAGAATTCTTTTTTTCATGTTTTTAACTATGCAACAATTTGCATAGTTATCGTCACCAAAAGAAAAAACATATTCTTTTGCTTGGCCATTTTCTATCACTTCACTGCTCTTTTTTTCTTCAGTGGCTACTCAAGGTCAGGTCATCACCTGGAAAGGTAACCTCCGATTGTTCTGTATCTATCTCTGCATTTCTTTCCTTTTTTTTTAAGAAAAACGGGATGTAAGTCTGATCTGTGATATGATCTGTTTGGATTGCTTAAATTTATTATTTTCTTAAAAAAAAATGAGTAGCTGTTGCTGCCTATGAGCCAAACAAGCCATTCGTAATAGAAGATGTACAGGTTACTCCTCCTCAAGCCGGTACGGTTCGAGTCAAGATTCTCTTCACTGCTCTTTATCACACTGATGCTTACACCTGGACTGGCAAGGTCCTTACTTTTCACTATTTTCTATATGATTTTGTTATGTTTTTTTCTTATTTTGATTCGGAATTGTTAGTGTACAGCTGCTCTTTTTTTTTTTTGTAATTAGTTTCACTGCCTCCTGTTGTTGTTCTGTAATGGAAATATTAGGTTATTGAATGGATTTTAGAAGTGGACTTTTTGGGTAAATGTAGTTCTGTTCATGTTGGTCTTTTGTTGAGTATATGGCAGTTTAATTAAATTTATTTATTTTCGAAATCACGTCTTTTTCATTTCTTTGAATTTCGTTCTTATGTGTTTAAGAGAAGTAGAAAAAATTGAAATGTAGCAATTATGGGTTTTCGGTGGAATTGTATTCAGTTCTTGCATTGTTTGGAGTTTTCAAATGGGGGTTGAATTTGGTGGTTTTTTCAGCAGGAAAAGAAATGGCTGTTGTAGCTTTCCTCAAAAGTTTTTATGGAACTCTCATGTAAAAACAGAAGCTAAAGAGACTTGGTTGTGTATTCAGCTTAAGAAAAAGGCAATGAAAGGTTCCGGTGTTTTTCAAATTCCCTCGCTTGATTATAGTTGAAGCATTCGAAAGTGTGATTGTGTATTGAGCGGCAAGAGGGTTAAGAAAAAGGCAATAAAGGTTTCATTGGTTTTCAAAATTTGTCGATTCAGTATGTTGCATTGTGACTGGATGATGGTTTATTATTTAATGCCACTAAATGTTAGTAGGTTTACTAAATTGAAGCAGCAGTGGACTCAATCCACCTCCATCCCCACCGAAACTACCTATAATTGGAAACTTTCACCAGCTAAGTGCACAACCTTACAGGTCCTTCAAGACCCTTTCCAAGAAATACGGCCCTTTGATGCTCCTGAATCTGGGTCGTGTCCCAACTCTTGTGGTTTCATCCATTGAGGTGGCTAAAGAAATCACCAAAAACCATGATTTTGCTTTTTCAGACAGGCCTTCTTTGATAGGTGTAGATGTTGTCTTCAAAGCATGCCTTGACGTTGCGTTTGGACCTTACTGTAACCGTTGGAGGGAAGCAAAGAAGTTGTGTGTTATATAACTATTGAGTCAAAGAAGAGTGCAAGAATTTCATTTCCTAAGAGAAGAAGAAGTTGCAAAGATTCTTGACAAGATACGCCTTTCAAGCATCAATGGAGCTGCGATCAATAGCAGTGACATGTTTATGACTCTTGCACACAACATTTTATCAAGATCAGCTTTTGGTTGTCTGTATAAAAGTGAAGATGGCAAATATAAGAGCTTTGGGAAACTGGCAAGAAGAATGATGGACCTCGCCAATGATGGATGGACCTCGCCTTCTGCTTTAAAGATTTGTTTCCTTTCTTGGGATGGATTGATCATCTAATAGGATTAATTAAAAACTTGGAAATGACTGTTAAAGAACTAATCGATTTCTTCGATGGATCGAATGATTGAAGAGTGTCAGGCTCTGATGAACAATGATGAGAAGGCTAAAGATAAGAACTTGGTGGATATTCTTCTCTATCTCCGAAAGGAAGGGCTTGAGCTTGATCTCTCTAAAGACAACCTTAAAGCAATTCTGATGGTCTGCCCCTCTCATTATCTTCAGCTCAGATATATACACATCCTCAATGTATTCATGATAAAAATAAAATTGCGCTAATTCATATTGTCAATTACAGGATATGTTTGTTGGAGGAACAGACATAACAGCAGCAACAATGGAATGGTTGATGGCAGAGCCAATGTTCAGGAAACGAGATTCTGATCATTTGAGAGCATTGATCATGTGATGCAAATTCTTTTATTATAACTTCTTTAATAGTGCACCTCCTTTAGCCAATGCTTACTCTATAATGCACCATTACTGATATGATCCTCAAAAGGGATTTATGTGTAAATTGGTGTTTTATTTATTCAAGATGGTGGACATATTAAAGAACATGAAAAGCTTGGCTTGGAGCATTAATTTGGGCTGAATCCACATCAATTTGTGAAGCCTACACAATAATATAATCAAGGACAAAATCTTGGACGAATTTTGGAGTTTTTTCTATTTTGGAGTCAATAAGGAAGATCCAAGAAGATTATAGAAAATTTGAGAAGATTCAAGGATAATCCAAGTCAAAGTCAATAAGTCAACAAGTCAAAGTCAAAATCAAAAGTCAACAAGTTAAAGTCAATGCTCAACATCCTACTTGACATGTGACATGACATGCTTAACTGTCATGAGTTGTCATTTTGTTTAGTTGTCATGAGTTGTCAATTTGACTTTTCAAAGCTTAGTTGTCATTAGTTGTCTTATTTTGGAAGGAATACTTCTTATTTAAGGATTTTCCTTTATTATTACTCCATTCCATCGGCAGGCAAAACGTTTGTATTTTGTTAAAGGAAAAATGATAAAGCAATGAGGAGACCAGTCCTCCAAAACTTTGTTTTTTCTTTTTTTTTTTTCCTCTATTCTCCTATTTATACACATAATTTTTTTCGTATTCAAGTTGTGCGAGTAAGAGTGGAATATTACATCTCAATTATATTGTGGATTGAAGTTGTTTCTCATTTCTACACCTTTCATTGTTCCATGATTATTTTCTCTCAGCATTTTAAGTTGAGGAAGAAGTAAAGTTTTAAATCTTCTTCTCAAATGAAAAACCATACAATTAATCAAATTTTGGAGGGAGTGGTAAAAGTATAAATTTTAAAAGCGATTAATGGAATTTAATTGACCAAAAGAGGATAATGGCCCATGATTTCGTCAATACCTACTATATTTATATTTATATTCCAATTTACCAGTTTTTACCATCTGTTTACAATTTATGAATTATGATGTTTTTTAAAAAAATTACATTAATATACATGGTGATTTATGTATTTCACAAAACCTAATACTATAAATCACAATTCATTGACGATGTTAAAAAAGTGAGTATATATATAACTTTATTTCATATTTTAAAATAAAATATTATTAAAAGTTGCTTTTCCGCTCAACTCCGCTCAACGCGCGAATCACCCATTAATAATAATATAATCCTTCCTTTCGAGCTTTCTCTGCAGCCCCCACATGTCTGGCTATTCAGGGGCAGTAGATGGGTCTCCAGTTCGAGCAGGTGGCTGTTGAGCCACCATCCCCTTTCCCCTTTTGATAAAAAATAAAATTCTGCACAACAAATAAATTTAAACAACAACTTTAATTAATTTGATTCCTTGGTCCTTTTCCTACAAATAAATTATCAGTACACAAACCATGTAGCCTCAATAAAGGAAAGATTTGCTTCTGGTTTTTGTCCGAAAGAAGCATATGTCACGTTGGGTTCATCCCATCGAGCTGTCCTTCTTAGGAGAATCTGACTAAATTTCCACCCACCATTTAAGTCTACAAATTCTTTCTTCCTTCTCCAGATTCTGCCCACCCATATATATGCATAGTTCCAAGCCTATATTTATATGCAACAAACTATTATTATTATTATTATCATGAATGATCTCTTCTTCTTTTTTTCTCTCTTAACATCATGGAGTCGATAAAAATATTTAAATTGATTCTAAATGACAAACTAATATTATTTATTTATGTTCTTAAAATTTATAATTCCGGATTGTCAGTTGAATGTTAAATTATTTTATAGATAATTCATGTAATATCACTGTTAAAATATCATGTAAGAAAATTAAAATTATATCAAAATGATATATATGTAATGATCTGGTATTAAAGTTACTAAAAGTTTTTTAGCATAACAATTTTTTTTTAAACTTAAACAAATTTAAAAAGCTTAAATGTTAAAAAATGCCAAATTACATGCATATGCATGTTTTTTTTCATGAAATTTACCCTTATTTTAAAATTTTTGTGCATATCAGTCACCACTTTGTTGATTAATTAAATATAATACTCGTAATTAATTTTGAAGTTTCAATAACACATATAAAGTATTTTTTTTAATAAAAAAAAGAAGACGCATCTCATGAAATCTCAGTTAATACACAAGTTTTTAAAAGAGAATGTTTGCAAGGAATGCCACCTCTTATATATAACTAATTATGGAATGATTGTCTCCTAGAAAAGCTTCTTTAATTTTTTTCCTAGACCAAAACAAGGGATTATCATTTAGACAGTACTGTATATGATGATATCTTATTGTTATTATTAATTATTGATTAATTTATATATATTTATAGTGATTAATATTTGAGGACTACTGCATAACGAAAAAATGTAGCTCTATTTTCAAAGAATAAAAAGATTCAAAAGGTACGTAAAAATGTTAATTATAATATTCTCATGTGATTAATTGTTGTATAATGCAAGGTCATTGAAGCTGAGGTGAGCACATATATATATGTTTATGGACTAATTGTCTTTTCTTTATTGGGACGGGCACTGAATCACGTGGTCATTCAAATTAAATTAGTCCGCTGTTTGAGGAGCAGCGGCTATAAAGAATTGGAGATTAGAGGGCATGACAGAATGGCAGCGAGGTACTCATCAATAATAGAGAGAGCTAAGGTTCAGTTGTCTTGAAGTCCTTAGTTCACAGCTGCGAGGGACAGAGATATCATGGGAAGAGCACCTCGCTGTTCAAAGGATGGCTTAAATAAAGGGGCATGGACTGCTTCTGAAGACAAACTGCTCATTGATTATATTTCCATCCATGGTGAAGGTAAATGGAGCAATGTTGCCAAAAAAAAGGTCAGTCAACTAAATTTTATATGGGCTGAATTTCTTTTTTTTTTTCTTTTCTTTTTGGGCTACATGCAAATGATATATGCATATACATGCAGGTTTAAAGAGATGTGGAAAGAGCTGCAGGCTTCGCTGGTTGAACTACTTGAGACCTGATATTAAGAGAGGAAATATCTCTAATGATACCACTACAAGAAAAACTCTGTTTTGTAACGGCCAAATCCGTTATAAATTTGTTACACAAAAGAATTTGTAACGGAAATATTTTGTTAAAAATTTCATTGTTACAAATTTTTTTGTAACGGAAATAAAAATTTTGTTACAAATTTTGTAACTGTTTTATAACAGATATGTCGTTACAAATTTGTAACGGAATTACAATTTAATACAAATCCGTTACAAATTATTTAATAACTGAGTTGAGAAATCCGTTACAAATTTATAACGGATTTGTAACCAATAACATCTGTTATAAAATTAGTAATAGACGTTTCCGTTACAAATTTGTTACAAATCCGTTATAAATTGTTTAGTAGCTAATTTGAGAAATCCGTTACAAATTTGTTACAAATCCGTTATAAATTGTTTAGTAGCTAATTTGAGAAATCCGTTATAAATTTATAACAGATTTGTAACCAATAACATCTGTTGCAAAATTAGTAACAGAAGTTTCCGTTACGAATTTGTAACGGAATTACAATTTGTTACAAATCCGTTATAAATTGTTTAGTAGCTAATTTGAGAAATCCGTTACAAATTTATAACGGATTTGTAATCGATAACATCTATTGCAAAATTAGTAACAAAAGTTTCTGCTACAAATTTGTAACGGAATTACAATTTGTAACAAATCCGTTACAAATTGTTTAGTAGCTAATTTGAGAAATCCGTTACAAATTTATATCGAATTCGTAACCGACATCTGTTGCAAAATTAGTAACAGAATTTTCTATTACAAATATGTAACAGATTGAAACCGTTACAAATTTGTAACAAATTTTATGTTATAAATGTGTTACAAATTTGTAACAGATTATAACCATTAAAATTTTGTGACTGAAGAGTCGTGACAAATCTTTTTATTTGTTATCTTTCAAAAGATTTGTAACAGATTATTTGTTACAAAATTATAAAAAAATACGTTACAAAAATATTTTATAAATATTATTGTTATCATTATTATTATTATTATTATTATTATTTGAGCAAATAGAAAATCACATAATATTAAAATCTAAAAATATAAATGTCATACAATAGTATTTGAGAATTTTTAATTGTGCGACACGATATGTTTTAATTATAACAATAAAAAAAGTTCAAACCTAAGATGTTAGATCAAACAGAGATCCTCCAGTGTTGTGCTCTTGACTTTTTAGCATTAACATCAATTCTTTCATTTGGTGGCGCATTTCCTCATGTTGTTTAGCTATCTCATCACGTTCTTGACGCATAGCCACATGCTCTTCCTCACATTCTCGACGCATTGTGTCACGTTCTTCCTCTCATTCTTGACGCATTGCCTCATGCTCTTAACGCATCTTGTCACACTCCTCTGTTATCTCTTTTAAGTGCTCCTCTATAGCAGGATCAAGAAGGGCATATCTCATGTGAGAGCTGGCCGAACCGATAAATGAGTCTGGATAAAATGCTTCTGCCTGTGATCCAAGACCATAAACTCGTTATTTCTTTTGCCCACCAACTGCTTGTAAGAATAGTTGGCTCATACCAATCTGCATAGACTCTGAATTTTCTTCTTGTGTCTAAGAAATAGAAGCAACCATACTCTTCACCTCATCCTACAAGTAAACAAAAATTTGTTAATTAAAGATAAACAAAACAAATTGAATAATTCATCAATAACTAAAAAAACAACTTACTCATCCTACAAGTGAACAAAATTTTTTTTAATTAAAGATAAATAAAATAAACTGATTAATTATAACAATAAAAAAGTTGAGACCTAAGATGTTGGGTCAAACAGAGATCCTCTAGTGTTGTGCTCTTGAATATTTAGTATTGACATCAGTTCTTTCATCCGTTGGCGCATTTCCTCATGTTGTTTAACTATCTCATCACGTTCTCGACGCATTGCCTCATGCTCTTGACACATCTTGTCACGGTCCTCCATTATCTCTTTTAAGCGCTCCTCCATAGCAGGATTAGGAAGGGCATATCCCATTCGAGAGCTGGCCGAGCCGATAAATGAGTCTGGATAAAATGCTTCTGCCTGTGATCCAAGACCATAAATTTGTTGTTTCTTTTGCCCACCAATTGCTTGTAAGAGTTGTTGGCTCATATCAACCTGCATAGACTCTGGATTTTCTTCCTGTGTCTGAGAAATAGAAGCAACCATACTCACCACCTCATCCTACAAGTAAACAAAAAAATTTTAATTAAAGATAAACAAAACAAATTGATTAATTCATCAGTAACTAAAAAAACAACTTACTCTTCCTACAAGTAAATAATTTTTTTTAATTAAAGATAAATAAAATAAACTGATTAATTCATCAATAACTAAAAAAATAACTTACATTGATTTGTTGAGATATCTTATCAACAAATGAACCATCTTTTTTGGTATGTGTTTTCTCAAATACCTCCCACGAGGTAACTGGTCGTCGTAGCTCTCTTTCCTAAGAATTATGTTTTAATCTTATTCAATTAGAAAATGTTTGCAAACTTTAAAAAATGGATATTTTCTAGAAACATTAAATAAATTGTTTTTACCATTCTCAAGGTGTGCTCCATCATCAATAAAGAACCTTTAGTGTGTCTTGAACATCCAGAACCTTCACCACCTACCTCACTTCACATATTCTAACGAGTTGTCTCGGATTTAGCCCGCCATTGTGGAGTGTCCCAATGAGTTGTCCACTTATCCTAAATTGTTTGTGGGACACACTTTGGCTTTCCATCTTTGTTATTTCTCAATCTACAAATCTTGATGTTGTAATGATGACTTGCAACTCTCTGCCACACTTCATAAACTCTTACGTCTGAGGATGTTGGCCATTTATAAACCTTCTAAAAAATATATGTATTAGAATCAAGTTTAATATACTTGGTATAATGGAACATTATAATCACATGTAAACCTTAATTTCTTCCTAATAATATTGTTTTGTCACCTTGGATACATTACTCCATTGATAACCCTCATCCTTTAAATTCTCTAAAAACATATTTCCAATTTTTTCTACAATTGAATGCCCATGAACAAACCTATAAGTACGATATATTAGCATAATAACAATAAATATATAAAATCCTAAATGTAAGAATTTAGAAAATATTCAATTTAAACTTATAAATATATAACATACCTATTATTTTGAATCTTAAGTGTAATTCTATCATCTGGATCAGCAACTGCAGATGCTGCTGTAGAAATCTCATGAATAGTATTTGTAAGTGTTGCATTATCATCTATACCCTGATCATTTATAATAGGTGGGCTGCTATGTGGAGATGGAGGTGATGATACTCCAACATCACTAGATCCATTATGACCCCCAGTACGACCTCTAATATTGGACCGACTACTGGATCGACCCCCAGAAAATGCATGTCTAATATATTTCATGCCTATTAAAACTACCATATATTTATCACATAAAATAGGCACTTATAAAACACTCAACCACAACTAGTATAAAGTATCTTATAGCAAAATCACATTATT
>CATIWM010244490.1:0-41038 GCA_949671775.1 Mallotus repandus
TCGGAGCGATCAATATTCAACAACGATCGAAATTAAATTTGAAGATCAAAAGCAACAATCATTTAAAAACCAAGTACACAACTCATAAACATATCAAATAGATTTTTTTTTTTAGTGTTTCTTCTTTGTTTCAAAAAAAAACACTAAATCATGATTGTAAAAAATATTCAAAGTTTATTTAAACAATAAAAATGTTGTTACCATGGTTATAATCAATAAGAATAATATTCCACGTCATTTTATTAAAAAAAGAAACAAAAATAAACACGAAGCAACAAGAAATAACAAAAAGCTTAAGCATGCAAGAAATAATATTACACGACAATTTTTAGAAATAAAAAAAAAAGAAACAAGAAGCAACAAAAACCTGAAAACATGAGAAAAAAGAAACAACAAGAAACAAAAAGCAACAAAAACCTAAAAACATGAGAAAAAAGAAAGAAAAGAAATAATAAGAAATAATGTTTTAAACTAAAAAATCCCTAACTGATTTCTTTGAGTTTTTTATTACAGATATAATGGAAGTCATACCTGTCTTCATTCGTCACAATGGCAACTGGAATAAAGCTATGGATTACGATGATTTTGATGTGACAGGAATTACCATACAACCAAACTGCAACTTTGATGAAATGATGAAAACAATATCAAACCAGCTTCAAATTGAAACAGGTTTTCAGCAATTGGTCATGAAGTACAAGGTCAGAAAAAATTATTCACCTTTAAAAATAGAAGACAATGGAACTCTCTTCTTCTATTTGCAACTAATGAAGAAAGAGCATGACTTCACCAAATTCCCTCTATGCATCACTTTTAATAACAAGGAATTTTTAGAAGCAAGCTTCAACAACAACATGCTTCAACAACAACATGTTGCAACAACAATCAATAACTCAAACAAATCTGGTATCACTTTCTAAACACAGCTCAACAAACACAGAAATAAATAACCAAAATTCAAACTTTTCAGATTATGCAAAAACGATGACGGACATGCTTCTTCTAAAAGATGGAACAGAATCAACAATCTGCAACAAAACAACAACAGAACCTAAAGTAGACATAATATATAATAGCAAAGAAGAATTCAAAAAAGCATTAAGACTTAGTGCTGTCAAGAACCACTTCCAATATAAAACTGTTAAAATAAAGACTCTGAACTTTGTTACTAAATGCTTAGATAAAAAATGCAGTTAGGAGATAAGAGCTTCAAAAAATGGAAAAACAGATAAATTTATTGTTAAAAAGCTCAACAATATCCTCACATGCGGCATGGACATCAGATTAGCAGACCAAAGACAAGCAACAACAACTCTGATAGCTGACTGCATAAAATCAAAATACTAGAGTGTCAAAACCATATACTCGCCAGCATATATAATGAGAGACATGAAAGAAGAGTATGACATCAATATAAACTACTTAAAAGTATGGAGATCAAGAGAAAAGGCACTTCAAATACTGAGAGATAAACCGGAAGAATCCTATGCACTTTTACCAAGTTTCCTACACATGTTAAAGACAATAAATCTAGGATCAATTGTTGACCTCGATATGAAAAAAGACCACTCATTCCTCTATGTGTTCATGGCACTCGATGCATCAATAAAAGGCTAGAAATATTGCAGACTTGTTGTAGTAGTTGATGGCACATTTTTGACAAGAACATATGGCGGCATGCTGCTTTCAGCAACAACACAAGATGCTGGTGGTAAAATCTTTCCTCTTGCTTTTTCTATTGTTGACTCTGAAAATGATGAATCTTGGGAATGGTTCTTCAGAAAAATCAGACAAGCTTTTGGGTGTAGAGAAGGAATTTCTATAATTTTTGACAGACATGAAAGTATAGAAAAAGCAGTATAAGAAATATACCTTGAAGCAGCCCATGGTATTTGTATATAC
The DNA here is from genome assembly GCA_949671775.1 of Mallotus repandus. NCBI lineage: Eukaryota > Viridiplantae > Streptophyta > Magnoliopsida > Malpighiales > Euphorbiaceae > Mallotus > Mallotus repandus. The sequence continues at coordinate 1,903 of CATIWM010244490.1, forward strand.
CATCTATTAAAAAACCTAAAAAAACAACTTCAAAAAGAACTCAAAAAGCATTAAGTACTCTTTTTTTCAAGCAGCGAAAGCATACACCGTTGAAGAGTTTGAGTACCACATGAACGACTTGGAAAATATTGATCAAAGGATAACCCCATACCTGAAAAAAATCAGGTATAATAAATGGGCTAGACCTTTCTCAATCAATAATAGATACTCAACAATGACATCAAATATAGTTGAATTATCAAATGCAGTGATGAAGAAAGCTAAAGACCTATTGATAACGACATTGCTATAGTACCCGCATACTTTAGTGCAAGAATGGACCTATACAAATGGGAATCTTACAAGATCAACATTTAGCAGGCATGTAAAAAGACCACAAGATATGATTAATGACAACTACATGAAAAGCCTAAAGCTACAGGTCATAATATTACTTCTTTGCTTAATATTACACAAGTTGTTATTTTTTGTTTTTGTTGCTGTTGCAGTTCTTTCTCATTTTACAATTATTTTTCATTTGATATTTATATTTTAAATTATTGATATTGTATTTAATGTTGCATTTCATATTATAGAAACAAAATGCAACAAAAAACCAACAAAATAGAAACAAAAAGCAATAAGAAGTAACAAAAAACAACAATTGACACTACTGTGTTTTTATTTATGTTTTCCTCATATTTTTTATTTGAATGCAGGTTAAACCTTCAACAGAAGAAATATTCACTATCTATGACTTGAATGTACCATTCATTGTTAAAATGGAAGAAAGAAAATGCACATGCAATAGGTTTCAAATTGATGACCTGCCATGTTCACATGCACTTGCAATACTGAAGCAAATGAATCAAGATCCGTACAGATATTGCTCACATTTTTACACAAAGGAGGCACTCTTGGAAACATACAAAGAAATAGTACATCCAATTCCAAATCAAGTAACATGAAAAATACCACATGAAGAGCAAAAAGTACAAGTAGATCTACCACAAAGCAGAATAAAAGTTGGAAGACCAAAGAAAAGAAGAATAAAAGCACCATGGGAGAATGGAAATAAAAACAAATATAGGAAGTGTGGACAGCTTGGGCACAACAAAAAGACATGTAGAAATCCACCCAAAAAAATTAAAAGAATCCATTTCTTTGTTAGAAAAATAAAATTTTTATCATTCTTATTGTAAGAATTCACATATTTCATTATTGTCATTGTTGCTACCAAATTTTTAAAATTTCAGATTATTTCTGTTATTTTTCTTTACTTGCTCATTTTGATATCAACATCAATGATAATTAAAAATGCAAAAAAAAAAAAGAAACAAAAAGCAACAACACAGAAACAACAAAAAGCAAAAACATAATATAGCAAACAGTATAAAAACAAAGTAACAACAATAAGAAACAAAAATGAGAAACAAAAAGCAACAATTGAAATTTAAAAAGACAACAAAAAGCAACAAAGGGCAACAACAAGCAACAATTAAAAATTAAAAAAAAATCTACATTAATACTAAAAAAATTCATAAAAAACTTTAAAACTTATATTAATAAAAATAAATGTGCATTACACGAATTAAAACTTAATGTATTAACAAGCAAACTGTACTACAAAAGAAAAGAAATATACAAAAAAAATAAACAATACTAAAAAAAAATTACTCCTAAAAATCATTTCTTCAGCTTCCTAATCCTTTTAATCTTTGTTGTTTTCTCTAAATCACTTATGACTTCACCATTAACTTTCCTCAATCCATATCGATAAAGAGATAATGCAAGCCTTGACCTATAAACTTCAACTTCAAAATTTTTCAGAATCTCCTTGCCATGAATAAAAAATTCACCATATGCACAAACAAAAGCGCCACAGTCACTAAAAAAAATAAAAATATGAAATTAATAAAAAAAAGAAACAACAAAACAAAATTGAAATCCTTATGTCAAGGTCTGAAGCGGCAAATCAAAAACACATTCAACACACAAATGTCTTTTATTTATGGCAATACGTTCAGGATAAATCCCAATCTCTTCAAAAAAAAATTGGAAGCATCACGCTGTAACACTTGATTACATCAGCAGCATAAGCATTATCACGAGCACTTTGCAAAGAATTATACAGATATATGCACCAATCATTCACGCTAAACCTTCCAAGAACCCAATGTTGTTGAGATTCGATATGAATAGGAAACAGAACATTCTCAACATCAGCCCATGGTGTTAACTTCAGCATAGCATCTCCTATGATATACTCAGCAACAGTATGTTGAAAAGAAAATGTAAAATCATTCTCCAACAATCGACAATAAGCTTTCTGCAAACTTCCATCAAATAATACATTTGTCGTTGTAAAAGATACATTACAGCTTCCATAACATTTTTCCCACTTTCAAAAATAATAAAAAATCACATCAAGGTGTTGCAAAAAAAAACAGTAAGATAAAAAAAATTTAAAAACAAAATAAAAGACAATAAATAATAACAAAACAAACATACAGTGCATGTGATGAGCTCCCTAGGATAATACAAGGTATAAAACTTTTTTTGTAAGAAACTGTTACAACATTAAAGTTAAATCTAGGTTTTAACACCTCTTATCTCTCAGGATACTTCAACTTTGACCTAATAGAACAAGAATAAAAAATAATATTAAAAAATAAATAATGTATGAAAATCAAATATATAAAAAAACAAATAAAATAATTACTTCTTGCGCTTGTAAGCTCCATCATCAATCCATTGGTTAAAACTACAAAGCTCTTCATAATTAGGATGACTATCAACAAAATTATCAAAAGGCCAAGGAGCATAACAAGACTCAAAAACATTCTTTGAGCTTGCTCCTGAATCAAACTCCTTAATAAATGGAGACTTCACTTGCACACTCGGCTTAACAGCCCTTTTTGAAGGTTTTAGACTTCCAGGAGAAACAACCACTGATATAGATTGAACATATCTAGCTTCAACAAATGGAACTATAGCTCTCACTGGATTAGCAGATGAATCAATGGATGGGTTAACAGGTTCAGGTGTCCCTTCTTACAAAAACAACATAATTAAACAACATAAAAATAAAAAAAGAAACAATAAGAAATAAAAAAACACAAAGAAACAACAAGCAACAAAAAGAAATAAAAAATAAAAAATAAAAAACAAAAAGCAACAACAACAACTTACCCTTCTCTGTTCGAATTTATTAATAATTTTCTCAACCTTCATCAAGAAATTATCATCAATATAAGAAGAAGCAGAATCAGACTCCTAAACAATACCAGCAACATCTAAAACATCTTTTTTCTTTTCCTCTTGAATATTTTTGTCCAGCTCTTCATCTTCAATGTTTTTCTTTAAATCTTCTTCATTTGCTTGTCCTCTTGTTCCATATCCTTCTCTTCTTCATTTTTCTTCAGTTCTTCTTCATTTTTCTTCAACTATTATTCATTTTCTTCTTCATTTCCCTTCTCTTCTTCAATTTTTTCCTCCTCTTCTTCATTTTTCTTCTCCACTTCTTCATTTCTCTTATCTTTGTCTTCTTTTCTCCTATTCACTTCATCAGCATAAAAAAATATATCAAAAATATCATTTCTGTTGTCCATAAGATCATTATCATTTTTGCTACCAGAACCAAATGCATCCTTCTCATCAACATTAGAATAAAGAGAACAAAATTTCTATTGAATAATTCTATCCAACTTTCCTTCTAAAATAGAAAATCTCTCCTCAATAAAAATTCTCAAAGAAGAAATTTCTTCATTAAAACTCTTCTCTAAATCATCAATTTTCTTTATCACCAAAAAGTCCTTATCACCAACAAAATAACGAAAGCTTGAATGCTCTTTAACACCACCAGATTTCATTTTTTTAGACTTTTGCACAGTAGGTGTTGTGAAATCATCTCCACTATCCAATTCTTCATCATGAATAAGAGATACATTAACTTTATCAACTTTTAAATTCTTAAAAAAACTATTCAAATCCAATGACTCCTCTTCATCATGAGTAAGAACAATATTTTTCAATTTCAACTACCAAAATAACACATAAAAAATAAGCAACAAAAAGAAACAAATAGCAATAAGAAACAACAAAACCTGAAAAAATGAGAAAAAAAGCAATTTCCTACTCAGAAGGTAAATTCAAAATCTGTGAATTCAGCTTCTTAAAATTCAGCACAATAGAATCACAAAAATTCAACAGACGAGGAATCGAAGAACCATCATAAACAGCAAACACACCATCACAATAAGCGCGGAATTCATAAAACCAAATTTGTAAAGCCAATGGAAAACCAACTAGATGGTAATAATAATAATAATCTTTCTTCTCAACCCCCATAAGCATTCCCCTTACACAATCCAAAGTAAAAGAAAAAGCATCTTTTCCCCAAGGATACTAATTGTACAAATCAACATCAACAACATCCAAAAAATAGTTATTAACAAACTTATCCTTAGGAGCAGAAAATAACAAATTACTAACAAAATACAAAATAGCCAATTTCAGAGCATTCTCATCACAATCAAACCATATAGAAAGAAAACAGTCCTCAGTATCACTCCTCTTCACTTTTGAAGAACCAACAAAAAACTTATCAACCATATTGTTCTTCACAGATTTTCCAATCTTATTTCTCTCAAAATCATCAATACATTTCAGCCCCGAAACAACAGCAAATTCACCAATAGAAAACTTTAAACAAACGCCAGAAATATTAAATCAAATTTCATCAAATTTAGATTGAATTACTTCCCTTAAAAGCAAGTAATGAAGAACTGGAGGTTGCAATTTAACATCCTTCAAAACCAAAAAATAACCAAAGCAAGTCTTTCTAAACAAATCCAATTGACTTCCAGTCAATTTCTTCTTCAAATTTGAAATGACATTATCATTCATATGAGCATAAACCCTACTCTTAAAATGTTTCTCTGGTTTAACAAAATACTCCCATTCCTGAAATAAATAATAAAAATTACATTAAAAAATCAAAAAAACCAACGAAAAGCAATAAACAAAAAATAACAAAAATAGCAACAAAAAAACTTAATAAGAAAAATAACAGATTCAGAAAAGAAAAATTAAAAGAAAAGCAAACATACTTTATAGAAAGTTTTTTAGGAGAGCTTTACTGAAGGACAACTTCTTCTTTTTAGCAACACTATCATTCTTCTTAGATTCACCATCGCTCTTCCACTTTTTGGAAACGGTATGACTCTTCTTTCCAGATGAAGGAGAAATAGTATCCATATCCTTCTTTCCAGACCAAGGAGAAGATTGAGCAACACAACCACTTAAACGAGTAGAAATTCTCCTAAAAACAATTTCACTGCTCTCTTTCACCATAACTAGTAACTTGAAACTCAAATCAACAACAAAAAACACTACTTAAATCCCTAGAAAAAACGACAAAGACGAGAAGAAGAAACAAAAGAAACACAAGACACAAAATTCCTAGAAATTGAAATTACGAGAACTGACATGCAAAAAGAAATAAATTGAAGCAAAAATAACCGCTCAAAACCGCTGCTGCACGAACAACATAAATCAAGAACAAAAACACGCTGGGCCAAAATTGAAAACACAAAAGCCACTTCTGACAAAATAAAGTAGGCCGGACTAAAAAAAAACAGATCTAGTCAAATAGGCTATTTTTTGAAATTTCCTCTTAAAATTATATTTTTTTAATTTTAAAATAGTATATTTTAAGAATAAAATTTTTGCTAAATCTTTAAATTCTCTTTCTTTTTAAATTAAAAGGTGTTTGGTACTATATCAACATAACATTTTATCAAATACTAATATATTGATTAAACAAATATTGTTTAAATTGAAATAATTTTTTTTTTTTGATAAATTTTAAAAGAATATACTAAAATTGTTAAAAGTTATAAATTTTATGATTTTTTTATCAATTTTATAAGAATGTATTAAATTTGTTAAAATATGGGGATTGATCTCAGCAAAAATAAATATATTAAAGAGGTGGACACACCATGTAAACTAACTTGCCAAGTCGATGAAGATAAACATATGTAATTTTGTTAATTTTGTTGGAGAGAAAGCAATTAAGTACTCACTTTCTTAAAAAATATTTTGAGGTATAGAGTTTGAATTTTATTATTGTTAATTTATAAAATTTATTTATATCTAATTTAAAATAAAAAAATTATCTCGTATTATATTATTTATCAATATTTAAATCATATAACATCACTATTAATAAAAAAAATTGTAATTTTGTTTATTAGAACCTTTGATTCCTCTAAAAGAATTGAAAAGCAGTGACAACACAAGTTGAAACAGGTTATTCTCAAGTGTGTAGTAAACTTTTGTCCAACCATAATTAAAATTATTAGAACTAGTCACTTAAATGGTTGGCGCTTATTTTTTATATGTCTTTTGATTGTTAAGTATATTTTAGATGTGGGATTTCTATCATTCTTCAAGCAAACATAGCAAAAGATTATTTTATTGCATAGCCATCAACATACTATGAGTTTGGTCAGAATTAAATTTGATACATTAATTGTCATGAACATGAACATATATCTTTCTAATTGATTCCCACCATGTTGAGGTCCATGCTAAAAGTCAAGGGTTCTAATTCATAAATGTCAAATGGATGTATTATTTGAAATATTGACTGATGGTGATATATTTGGTTAATTAATTTCGTTGGTTGATGCTTGTAATGCATTTGGTTGATTTATTTATTTAGCTGAGTTATTTTGCTGTGAGTTTATTTTAATGCATTTTTATTTATTGAAATTTGTATGTAGACATTGTATCTCTTGTAAAATAAAAATAAATATTTGTTTTTCTAATTGATTGAGTTATAAGTTAATATCTGAGGCTTGCTTTGGAATTAGGGCTGAGCATCGGTCGGGTCGGAAATAATGGGTGCAGGAACCAATTGGTTTTCGAACAAGAAAATATGAATCTGAATCGAACCGAATTGTTAAGGAAAATCAAACTTTTGGAAGCCAAAAATTATCGGGTTTAGTCGGATCAGAATTAAGATTGGGCCAAATATCAATGGGCCACATTAATAAAAAAACATTAATATATATTTTTTCTGAATATTTTTGGGTGTAGCCCATATTTATAGTGTAGAAAAAATATACTACCTAATTAAACTAAAGCAGTAAACTAATTAAGGCTAAAGCCCCAAACTAATTAAGCTAAAAGCCCTAATAATATTTAGTTACAAAAAATTGTAGTTAGCTTAATACAAAAAGAATAGCTTAACACAAAAAGAATAATAAGCTGCAGACACATTTACAAACTCAGCAACAACTGCAAGCTCAGGAAGCTATCCACCCTTTGTCCAAAAATTTACAAAACACAAGTGAATCAGAGATGATTAAAGCCAAAGCAAAAGACTATAGAATCCAAAAAAATAAACTACAGAACAGATCCATCCCTATATACAGTTTTGTTTGATTCACCTACACAATTCATTAAAGATTGAAAGACATTAATTTGAAATTAGGAGAAATTATCACCAAATTATAAAAAAAAATAGAAGCAGCAGGCGACTAAAATGGCTCAGGATACTTTAATGTTAATCATAATTAATTAGAATTACACCCTATTTCACTTGCAGCCGAAAGAGCCACCTAGTGAAATTAAGCAACAATTTTAATACAAGTTGTATTAGGGTGGAAGCATCATCATTGCCCAATAACTAAACAAATGAGGCTCAGGGTAAAAAAGTTTAAAGCACAGCCAGAATGCAACCACATTTCTGATAGCTAAACAAAGCCACCTGAGAAACTTAAGCAAGCATTCCTTTTACTCTTAAACTAGGGTAGAAGCATCACCATTGCCTCAACTAACATTTGTTGTTGCAACTCAACACAGGCACCAAAAGGCAGGCACAACAAGTTGGTCACAATCAAACAAATGTTCACATACAACAGAATACATCTATATAGAATACATGCAAAATTAAAAATAACAGAGAATTCCATTAACTATGGCATAGAAGGGCCACTGCCCACTGGTTTAAGATCTGAAAAGAAGAAACATTAGATTGGATGGAAGCATTGAATAAATAAACTTGAAACTAATAATAAAATGGAAAACAAAAAAGAGCCATAACCTTTTTCAAAAGATTCTAAATCCTCCAATGTTTCTTCAATAGATTCAGTCTGGTTTGGCATTCTAAGCCAATCCTGAGTACAAATCAAAGCCTCCACAATTTTTAGAGTTAATGAAATCCTAAACGCATTAAGAACACGACCACCAGTAGAGAAAGTAGCTTCAAAGGCAACAGTGACCATAGGATCAGCTAAAACATCTTTGGCCATGTGAGATAGAATAGGGAACCTTAGTGTTTAACTTCTACCATCTAAGGATATCAAAAGATCCCTCATCCTCCACACTAGCCTCACTCAAATAAATATCAATTTCGGATCATTTACTGCCACCCATTCTTGATTCCATTTTATGCTTCTTGAATCTAGCTTTCATTGAGTTGGCAGGAGTTAGCAGAGGATTATTAAAAACTGTCTGGATAGTTTGCCTACTCTGACTACCACAAACAAACTCAGCAGCACTAGAAGAAGACCCATACATAGAGACATAATCAGGAAAAAGAATATTCATATCAGATTTTAAGTTCTCAAATAACTTGCTTCCATTCAAATCACCATACATTTGTTTAATAGAGAAATCAATAAACTTGAGTTTAAATCGAGGATCTAGAATACTAACAATGAAAACCAGAGAGTTCATTTTTGTTGGATCCCCCTAGTACTTGTCAAACTTTTATCTTATATTATTGTCCATGTTTGTAACAGATAAATCAGAAGAAGATTGTAACTCATTCATCGTATAATTCAGATTAGAGATTTCAGACAAGAATGCATTTGATGTCACATAAAGAGAACTAGAAATTCTCATAGTAGTGTCATAAAAAACCTTTAACATAGCAACCATTTGCCTACAACACTCTCAGTCAAAGTAATCAGGAATTTCATCACCCAAGTCAGCTCTAAATGAAGATTCAGTGTCATTATATTTGTCAAATGCTTTCTTATAACAACATGCAATGTTCAGCATAGTGTAAGTGGAATTCCACCTTGTTGGAGTGTCAAGAGATAATGATGATTTACACTGAGTTTGAAGCATATTTGAAATTTCTCTAAACTTCCTCAACCTTTGAGGAGAGTTCCTTATGCATCTAATTGCCTCCCTAACCTTTTTAACAAATGTATTAACTTCTTTTAACCCATCAGTTACAATTAAATTGAATATGTGAGCAATACATCTCATGTGTAAATATTGAACCCTGACAGAAGATGCCCCCCAACTAAGTAATTTCTTTTTAAAATATCCTAATGCAGTATCATTAGAGCTCGCATTATCAACAGTTACAGTGAACACATTTTTTATGCCCCACTTAAGCAAACTATTCTATAATGCCTTTGCAATATATTCTCCCTTGTGAGACGTCACAGGCAGAAAAGATATAATCTTTTTATGCAAATTCCAATCATCATCAATGAAATGAGCAGTCACAGCCATATAGTTAATGCGTTGAATCAATGTCAAAGAATCAGTTGTAAGACTGATTCTTTGATAATGTGACCTCATAAAGTTTTTAAGCTTCCCCCTCTCGCTAACAAACAAATTGTAACAGTCTTTACTTATAGTCCACCTAGAGGGTAATTTAAAACGAGGATAGGCAGCAAACAAAAAAATTTTAAACCCCACCTCTTTCATAAACTTAAATGGCAACTCATCATGAATAACCATTTGTGCAAGTGCATTTCTAATAGCATCTTATTCAAATTTCCAAGAGCCTAAGACACCAGACTGTGTACCAGTACTATTATAGGCTTCCACCATAGGCATAAAAGGAAGCAAGGTTAAAAGTGACTTCCTAGTATCTAAACTGTATGGAAATTTAACACAATGCAGCACACGATTTTTCAAAGAAAATGTCCCATTACTATGAGCATTTATTTTTTTAGCACAATAGATACATTTACCTTTAATAACGACACCATGTTCATCTTTTATTCTCTCAAAATACTGCCAGTAAGCAGATGTCCGTTCAGTCTCCTTTCTTTTTTTGGCAGCTACAGGCTAAGGCTTCCACCTCAGCATTACAACCAATGGCATTAGCATTGCCACTGGTATTTTCCATTTATAGGTATTAAACAGAAACCAAAAATGAACTTTTATAAGTAAATAGGCAAATGAATCAAAGTAAAATAACATTCAATTGACACCTTTATTAAAATTTTAAAAACATCAACAAATTTTTACCTTTGTGTTGCTGCTCAAGAAATAAAAGATCGCAGTGACCCAGACAACAAGCAAACCAAGCTTCAAGGCTTACTATACTCTTTCATAAACTTCCACCCTTTTTGAAGATACAAAGTTATAACTTTAAGCTTCCACCCTTTTTGAAGATACAAAGTTATAACTTTAAGCTTCCACCATTTTTGAAAGTTTAATTTTATAACTTTAAACTTCCACCACCATTTATGTCTTCAAACGTATATACTACATATACACAGAAGACAAACAAAACACAACACATTAGAGTTGAATACATTTTAAAAAAAATTGCTTTAACAAACAAATAAAATTACCTAGACAGCACAGATGAAAGAACGATAGAGCCATCAAATATTTTTCTATATTATTAAAAAAAATTTACTTAACCAATATATATATATATATATATATAATAGAGGCAAAAAAATATAATACATTAATTTTGACCAAAAAAACCACCACACAGATTATATATCAAAAAATAAAATATATAAATTTTTTAACAAACAATCTATATATTATCAATGATTGAAATCAATTTAAAAAATTAGTTTTTGCATAACCAAAATTATAGATCTATAATAAAAATATGATCTTTAAAAAAAATTAGATCTTGCTCATAGATCTATAAAAAAATGAACATTTTTTCAACGACCAATAAAAAAAATAACAGATCTTTGTCAGAATTGTTACATACATTATACATATCATCAAATGCTTCAAATCAATTTTAAAAAAATAGTATTTACAGAACTAAAATTACCGATCTATACTAAAAATGAGATCTTTTTAAAAAAAATTTATCTTGGTCACAAATCTAAAAAAAATATAGATCTATAAAATAAATGAACATCTTTGTCAGTGATCTATGGAAAAAATTACAGATCTTCGTCAAAATTGACACATATACTAAATAGAAAAAAAAAATTTATGGTCAGATCGCTAAATAAATGATAGATCTCCACTAGTTTAACACAAATCAAACACAAAACAACCAATACCAACCGGATCAAACAGAAAACACAAGTACACAACTAATTTTACTCGAAAAATAAAACAATTTCTCATAAGATCTTAACAAAGTGTATAAAACTTAAGAACATATAATATTTTATAAAAAAATAAACACAATATTTATATAAAAAAATTTTAAGATTTTAAACTAGTAAAATCTCGATGAAAATTGCAAAACTATTCTAAAAAACAAAAAAAATGTCACTGGTATTACCATTTAAATACAGATTGCCAATGGTTTTAGCGATATGCTTTAACATCAGTGCACTACGACTCAAGAAAGAAAGAGAGACTGAAAATGATTTTGAGAGAACAAAAGATAAACTGATGAAGATTAAAGGTTAAGAGGTTAGGTTTCTAAAAGATTTTAAAGAAATAATGGTTGGAAATTGACTAGAAGGAGGTGAGGCGACTCAGGCGAGACTCAAAGAAGAGGAGAGAGGACAGAGCATTAGGTTTAGAGGCGGCTAACAGAAAGGGACGCAAGGAGAATAAATGAAATGGGGTTAAGGACAATAGAGTTTTTTCTTTTTATATAACCCTAATATTACTAAACGACGTCGTTTAGTTAAATGAATAATTTTAAAAATTCGGACGGGTCGAAAGAATAAATGCATCCACCGACCCGTCATCCGAAATCCGACAAATCCAACTCCTTCCACCCGAACTACCCCTTGCTTTACCCCAACAGCCAAACCGTGATACAAACTCAAGTCGAGTCGGGGCGGAAATTCGGGTTTGGTCGAATGCTGCTCAGCCCTATTTGGAATTGTTATTATTAATTTAGGCAAAACCAGACTTAGAGAAAAATTTGTAATTTAGATAAATTAAGTATGAATAGATTGTATAATAAAGATGATTTAAAAAATTTCAACAATAACAAAATTTAAACTTTATATTTTATAATATTTTTGAAGAAAAATAAATATTAAAATATTCTTTTACTGGCAGTTTAGACCCATCTCAATATGTTTAACATATATTATACATATGCAGAATGTTATATCTTCGGAGTAATCCATATTTTGCCCCCCGCACTTTTATTTTTTTCTTAATTTATCCCCTCCATTTTTATTTGTATAGATTGAGTGCTTGCACTTTTATAATTTTTTCTTGATTTACTCCCTTCACTTTTATTTTTGTTCACATTAACACCTTACACTTTTATTTTCGTGAATATTTAGTCCTTTTACTTTTATTTTAGCAAAATTAACCCCTTCAAAAAATATAATTCTAAAATTTTCTTCAATTATGTTATAATTTAATTACTTATATTTTATTTTTTAATATAAAGATTATAAAAATACTATTAAATGCCAAATACTCTTATGAAAATTAAATTTAAATTATATAATTATAATTTATTGGTTAACAAAAATTTTATCTAATATTATAAAAATAAAAACTTAAGCAATATTCCACTAAATTATATTTTAGTTTACTCTAAATAAATAATTTAATAGAATTTTTGTTAGATACAATTTTTTTAAAATAAAATCCAATTTTTGTTGGATACTAAATAAAGTTAATAGAATTTTGCTTAAGTTTTTATTTTTATAGTATTATATACCATTTTTGTTAACTAATAAATTATAATTATATAATTTACATTTAATTTTCATAAGAGTATTTGGCATATAATAGTATTTTTATAATCTTTATATTTAAAATAAAATATAAATAATTAAATTATGACATAGTGGATGAAAATTTTCATAATTATATTTATTGAAGGGGTTAATAAAAGTCCAAGGGTTTAATGTGAACAAAAATAAAAGTGCGAGAATTAAATCTATATAAATAAAAGTGAAGAGGGTAAATGGAGAAAAAAATAAAAATGGAGGGGATAAATTGAGAAAAAAAATAAAAGTGCAGAGGGTAAAATATGAGTTATTCCCTTATATCCTTTGTAAAAAAAGAAAATTATATTTTTTTTTGAAAATATTATACTTGACTATTCCTTTTTTTTGAAAATGCAATTTTATCATCTATACGTACATTTCAAAATCAAATTCTTAGTATGAAAGTATATCTAATTTGTTAAGAATGTGTTTGGTATAAATGAATTTCACAAAATTTTATGGAATTCATTTACAAATTCAAATGATATATGTTTGGTTTTAAAAATAAATTTTGTATAGCATTCATTTGCAATTCCAAATTTTTAAGTTTGTGGAATTGATTATAAATAAACCAAATTCTATCAAAATGGTTGGAATTTCCAAATGAATTCCACAAATTTTAAGTCTATACTTTTAAATGACTAAAACACTCATCTTACTTTTATTTCAAAAGCATCTTTATATTTAAAAGGGTATATTTGACAAAAACATGAATTCAAGATTTATACCAAACACAATATAATAAAATATGGAATTCATTTCAAATGAATTGTATAAATCATTCATTTAAACCAAATACATTTTGTTAATAAAAATTAATTTACAAATGAATTCCATTTCAAATTTATTTCCAAATGAAATGAATTGCTTGATGGAATTGAACCAAATAAGGGCTAAAAAATTCATACTATCAAAGGGGAAAAAAAAGTTCAAGATGCTTGTTTCTTTCATATATAATGTGAAAAGATATTAAATCGAATTAAAGCTTTTTTTAATGAATTATGTAATTTATAACTCATTGTCCGATAAATATAAATTAAATTAAATTAAATTAAGTACTTGATTCTATTTTTTGGATTTAATTTTTTTATCTAAATTATTACTATTTAAAGTTCATTAGATTTTAATTAATATAGTTTGATTAGGATAGAATCATAAGATCAATGAATGTCTTTCAATAACTATTTAATATGATTGTATTCACCATAACTTGAATTTAAAATATTATTTAAATAAAAATTATTTTTTGACGATTGACTTTCAGAAAAAAATTATTGGCTTAATTTATACATCGCCATTGTAAAATTTCCTAGCTGTTGTCTCTTCTGTTGCCGGCTATATGCCTTAATTTGTGCATAAGGCATAAGGAGACAGGAAATTGTTCCTTATTTCAAGATTTTCTAGGTAATAAACAATAAAATTGTATCTTGGTCATGGAAAGATTTGTCAAATCAAGGAAAGTGATGATTAAAAAAAATGAAGCCATTTTTTTATTAACAGAAAATTATAATATGATTTTAGGTATTAGTGAATTATATAATAAAAATTAATTCTATATTTTAAATTATTTTTTTTTAAAAGTGATTATTTAACTATTTTTTCATTGGCAAATAAAGTCAATTTTAATTAAGCTAACTTTCCACAGCATCACTTGTATTTACAATGTTCACAAAATAATGTCAAATGAATAAGTGAAATTTAGAAGAAAGGTAGCATTATTATGAATTTATTATCAATAATGTGGGTGTAGTATTATCTCCCCAAATCCTTAGAGTATGTGGACATGTCTTCTTATTTAATTAATTACTAAAAAATCTTGTAAAGAGAATGGCTACATACTTAGTAAAAGTCTTTAGGAATTGTTCATTAACAAAAATGAGTACTGATAACTTGATTTTTGGAACCTCTGAGTCCTGTAGTTAAGCAATCAACAGAAGAGTAAGGTGAGATATGGATTTTCCTCTACAAACTCTCTGATGCCTAAGTTAGAGAGGATAGAGAGAGAATTTAAGGAGATAAAGAGGGGTAATGAGCTAAAGGAATACAATTAATCATAAGAGGGAAAGGTGAAGAGTATATATAGAGAATATGATGTGCAAACCTAAGAGAAGTAGGATTCCTCTTTTATGTTGGATTTGTGCCCATTGGAAGAGTTTCTTCCTGATATGAGAGTCTCCTTAATAAGGTACTTCTTTTCCTACTTGGATTTGGAATTCTTGTTCTGTAAGTATCCTTTATTTAGGAAAATAAAGAATTAATCGAATAGGAATATACCTAGGGTATCAAGAGTTCCTTCCGAAAGTCTGTTCGAATATTTATGTTCGATATTCCTGGAGTTTAGAGATGCAGTTATGATAACTCGGAGTAGTGAGTTCTTTTGCTGAAAGAGAGATGATGATGATCGTGGGTGATGTGGAAAGGTGAGCTCAGGTCGCCAGCCTCAGTCACTAAAGATAAGGATGCTCGGTACCGAGTCTTGAAATGCCAGAGGTATGTTCCTATTTGATTAATTCTTTATTTTCCTAAATAAAGGATACTTGCAGAACATGGATGTCTAATCCAAGTAGAAAAATGAATACCTTATTAAGGAGACTCCCGGATCAGGAAAAAACTCCTCCAATGGGCATAAGTCCTACATAAAAGAAGAATCTTACTCCTCTCAAGTTTGCACATCATATTCTCTATAAATACTCTTTACCTCTCCCTCTCATGATTCATTTAATTCCTTTAGCTCATTACCCTCTCTTTATCTCCCTAAATCCTCTCTCTACTCTCTCTGACTTAGGCATCGAAGGGTTTATGGGGGAAACCTCACATCTCACATTGCTCTTCCTTCATTGGTTCAGTTCATACTTTCTGGATTACTTACTCAACCTATTTGGTAAATCGTCTAAAGCTGGACGACTCGTGCTAGATTCCCCCTCCTAATTTTTTTGAGCTTCTTGGCTTCCGCCGAGTACGTTCTGAGTTGCTACTGGTGGTATGATCACATTACTCTCTAGATTAGCTATTATGGGGTCATTGTTTTGAATTAGGGCATTTGGTTGTTGTTGCATCAAGATCATTTAGGTTTGGATGTTTTTAATCATTGCCTCTTTATTTGATGGGGTAGGTTAAGTGTCTGGGTAACTTTGTTTAGGTCTGGCGTGTTTGTGGCAGGAGTTCCTGACAAGCTTAGGAAGCATATGCAAGGAATAGGTCTTGCTAGTGTGGTGTAGGGGAGCATAATGAGGAAAGCTCGTTCTCGGGGTTGTCCAACCATGGGTAATTCTGAATGGTGTATGTAGGTCAAAAGGAATTTGTGATGATGGTCCAACATGTTGAATGAGAACTAATGGATTAATTAGTAGGATGGAGTTGATGGATCAATTGGAGGAATGGGGGCTAAAGGATTTGTACCTGGTTGATTAATTTGAGTATCTGTAGTTGGTGGTGGACTGAATGCCATGGCATAAGTTTGCTTTGCTCAGTAGATGATAATGGCTTTGACTCAATATGAAAACAGTTGCTATTATGGATGAACATAGCAGAGACAACTTTTCCTGCACATACAGCCACTCATGAGATGCGTGCCAAACACTAAAAAAATGAAAAGTTAAACCTCATCATGCAGCATGACACGTGAGAAGGAAAAAAGCAAAACAGCACCGAAAATGACTTGGGTTTTTTATTTGTAAAAAAGAAAACGTCAATGTTTTTTTTCCAAATAAAAACATCGTCATTTTTATGAATGGCATTTCTGGAATTTGACTTAAATTACACGAAATTCACCATTGATGAACAGTGAATTCCATGTCCAGCTATATATCTTACTAGAAAAGTTACAACATAAGTTTATATTTCACGTATCGATTATTAGATTCACTTTTTTTTCCAAATGGAGATTAGAAAAACAAACAACTCTTATGCTTGTCCCTACAACTTCTGGCAAATATAGTCCGATAAAGCACAATACGGAATCACTCCTTCGATCCACTTGTCCTAAAAAAATAAAAATAAGATAATATAGCCAAACAATAGTCATAATTTATTTAATTAAAAGGAAACAAAAACAATGGCCACCACCTACAACCTAAAATCTTACATCGCTACATCTTTTGTGAGATCACTTGTTAAAGAAAGCCATTCAAGAAAAAAAATTGGAGACCTCTAACTCTCACAACTTGATACAATACAATACATGATTAAAATTTCAAATTCAGAAAATTTCACCAAAATTTTAATCTACTTACATAATTATTAAAGCTAATTCTTTGGTTTTGAATTCCATTAATGTCAAATATACAAACTCTCATTGACATTACCTATCCGTTAAAAAAAATGTTTATATATACTACCCTTAATTTAATTATCTAGAAGCATATATATTTCTTTTGCCAAAAACTTCACTAATCACAAAAAAAAAAAAAGTGAACTAAGATTTGACTCAAGCTTGATGGGCCATCTAACTAAATTCATGTATTTTTTTTTTAAAGCTGGTAATTTTACACAACCGAGTCAAACAATTACAACTACTGCATGCAAATTTCACCAATGGTATTAAAGATTTTTATAACTGCAAGGACATTTGTGCTATCAAATTAGGGAGAATTTGAATTTACCTTCAATATATAAGAGGACATGGAAGGTGGGTCTATTATGAAAAACTTGTAAAACCTGCATGTACAGCAAGTTCATAAAAGTCGATGTTAATCTGAAAAAACCTGCATTTTTAATGAAAATTGAACCACATTGAAAAGTACTAAATACCCATTTGAAAATTCAACAAAACTCATTAAGAAAATTAAATCAAAATTATGAATCTTTAATTAGTTAAGAAAATCTTTAATTACCTTCAATAGATAAGAGAACAGGGAAGGTGGATCTATTATAAAAGACTTGTAAAGCCTTTCATTGTTGCCAACGGGAAGTTCATAAAAGTCGATGCTAATATGAAAAAACATGCATTTTCAATGAAAATTGAAACCAAAATGAAAAATATTCAATACCTATCTAAAAATTCAAAAAAACCTAATACGAAAATTAAATCCAAATTATCAATCGTTAATTACTATTAAAGACTGAGATTTGTAGAGGATTATCATATGTTAATCAATAGCAAGGAACAACTGACCAATTCTAGTAAAGTAAATAAAATCACCTATTGCGATTCAAAACTAAAATACAAAAGTAGAAACTATTTTCCAACAATTTCTCAACAACCAAACATCATTAAAAAAGAGTAAAAAAAGAGTGAAAAAGAAGAAAATTAAAGATACTAAGGGATTCAATAACAAGGAGGGAATGTCACACCTTTACCCTAACTATAGGTATATTAGCATTCATTATGCATTACATTTACATACAATATATTGATTGAATTTAAGTATTAGTTAGTATATATAAATACAGTTTTAGAGGAAATGATTCAATTGGAGCTAATGATTGTCCTTAATTGAATAATTGAAAGTTTGAGGTTTTATAGCTACCAAAGCCATTTTATTAAGGGCTTAAATGAATATTTTACAATAAAATCTATCCAAAATAGGGATTGGAACTTATAGAAAATTCCTGGCTTGGGTGCAGCAAAAAAAAAAGGGAAAGCACTTAGGAAAGAAAGAGAAGTCTAAAGAGAATTTCTAAATTCTTCAAGTGGAGCTGATCTTTTACAAGCTGAATTAAGGAGTCTAAAACCATTTCAGGCTATTAATCATCTTCCCTAAGGCTTTATTGATTGATTGATAAGTAATTTTAAGTATTTTGTTGATTTAATTTAGGATTCTTAAGTTGCAGATTTCAAGTTCTTAAATTCTGATTTATTAGTCATTGTAATTCGATCATAACTTGAGATAGAAAGCTCCAAATTAAGTTTTATTTGATGCTCTAGAAATTTTAAATAGTTATCTAAAATTTTTCCTTTTTTAGCTCGATCTTTTTCAACGTTTATGCCAGGGTAATAAAAGAAAACATTCTATTGCTCAGTCTATCAGTTTTTTTGAGCTAGTTGTAATTCGTTATCTATAATTATTTTTGTGGTTATCCAATTGATGTGAAAATATTAAATAATATTATAGACATAGAAATCTAAGATTTATTTAAATTTTAGTTCAAAATTCCTTTTCTATGAGTTTCAAAGTCAGCTTGTGAACCATGTTTACAGAGTTCATGAGTTTAAAACTAATCTAGATACTTTTCGTATATCTTGAGGTAGGGAAACTCAAAATTAAGTTTGGTTTGATTATTAGAAAACTTGAAAGAGTTATCTAAAACTTTGTAGGTTTTAATGGAGCTTATTCCATCTGTAACATGGCCAATCGAGATCATACTTTTAATTGCTCTGTCTACTAAGACTATTAAAGCTAGTTATGTTAAGTTATCCTTAACCCCTTTTATAGTTGAGCAATTGAAGAAACTAGACATACAGGTATAAGATTTTTTAAAATTTTAGGTTAAAATTCCTTTTCTACAGGTCAAAGCAATTTTTCTAAGTTAGGCCTGAAACAATCCTTTTAGGATGTATGAATCTATTTTGTAGAATTAATTTGATTTGCATATTTTTGCACATGGTTTGGGGGCTGCATGATTAGAAAAGTATATGAATTTTTATGTTAATGATTTTTAAATAAAATTCATGCTTTAGGTGCTGGAAAGGGCAAGGAAAGTAGTGGTGCAAATTAAGCAATTTGGTTAATCAATTGGGTGTGTTTTGTAGGCTATTTTTGTGAGTAGATGTTCAAACCCTTAAAATCTCTTTATTTCAGAAATGAAATGATTTTTTAATTTTTTTTTAATGGACTTGAAATTGTTGTATTTGAATTATTTCAATTCAGCTTATGTACCCCATGAATTACTAGTTATGATACAAGCTTGAAATAATTACGGTTTCAAGTTCATAAGCGAAGTTTGTTATTACTCTATATTTTTATTTGGTAATATTATTTGAAATTATTTTGTATACTCAATTATTTAAATAAGATTATAATCAGTTTGAATTTATTCCTTTGAATTATGATGAGAAGTGGTTTGATCTTGAATACTCTATTGAATTATAAATGCGATGAAATTATTTTTATTATTTATTGGATGAAAATGATATTTGATTTTATGTATTACCACCCTATATGAGATGTATGAATGTGTTGAGGTGATATATACAAATTTGATATTGTGTTGGTTATTATTGCACAATAAACAACAGGGCACTTAATTTCAGGACGGTGAAGGGGGAAAGGTCATTCCGTGCTAATGTAGTCGAAGGGTTAGCTATCAAGTGTGCCTAAAGAGTGAGTTTGTGATGAATTGTATGTTATGGCTGCGTTTGTGGTACTTGTTATAGGGATTATTAATACAAATGAAAGAACGTATTGATGATTGCGAAGGCATGTAATTTAATTAATTAAGCTTTGAATATGTTTGGAAGTGAGATTGGATTTGATATTTTAAGTGAATACAATTTGATTATAAATACTCTAGTATCTTAATTTGAAATGTTTATTATGTTTAATTTAACTAAATTATGTTCTACTTGTGACATCTATTCACTGAGTATTTTTGTAATCATTTTACTTTGTTTTATAAACATTTTCAGATATCAGGACTTGATAGTTGGTAAACAGAGTTGAGTGAGTGTGGATAGAAATTTTAAAATAAGGTTGGCCAACATCCTCGTTAGAGAAGTCTTATTCCTTTGTTTCTTAAGCTTGTTATATAAGTGTTGTAAAAGAGTATATTTTTTTAAGTTAAATAATAGTGGCTAAAATATATGTAATATACTTATTTAGAATTGTA
This sequence comes from Mallotus repandus, assembly GCA_949671775.1. Taxonomy (NCBI): domain Eukaryota; kingdom Viridiplantae; phylum Streptophyta; class Magnoliopsida; order Malpighiales; family Euphorbiaceae; genus Mallotus; species Mallotus repandus. Next base: position 22,590 of record CATIWM010244490.1, read on the forward strand.
TTTTATATTATCTTAATGATATTTTTCACTACTATGATTTTAATTACAAAGAATATTATCAATCTAGTAAAAAAAAAAATTTTTATATTATTCGATTACTGTATATGTACTTTATATTAATAAATATATATTTTACTATTCATAAATACATATTATTTTAAAAGCTCTTATTCTTTAAACGTAACATATGAATAAGACTAAACTTTTAAAAGAGATTAATTTAATTTTTTTCTTTTCAAATATAACGATATTTATAATATATTTAGACTAAATTAAATATTTTATTAATAGCTGATTTTAAATGTTCATCTCAAACTATACGAGGCAAGATGTAACAGGAAACAGAAGAAAATCATATCCCTCTTAAAAAGTCACACCTTTGATCAAAATCCGGAAACATAATAGCCAATGGACCATTCTTCACATCCGATGCAAACAAAAAATTTAACAAATACCAGATATTCCTTCTATCTTGAATTTAACAACATTGATTAACAACTAATTACTCTTTTCAGTACTAAAGTCTATCATGAATTAGAGACTAACCTATAAATTGTGGAGCAACAGTACCAAGTGTCAACTTTGAGAACTTGAGAGAGGATAAGATGGCTGGTCTATATTGTTTAAGAATTGGGCCAACATTAGTTCGTATTAACTATGATGCTACATGCAAATTGCCATTTCCCATTACATTAAAAGATGCGAAAGACATTAAAGCTTATCATCATTAAATATAAAATTAAGTTACCTCATTAACATAAGGCCAAATCTTGTCAAGTCGAAGATTAAGCCGAGTTAACTGCAATAATATCACACATCAAAGAAGCTCAAATGTTAGGTAATGATGGTGGCGAAGAAAAAATGAAAGAACAGAAACAAATAAAAAGGAAAATAAAAAAAGACTGAAAATAGGGCAACAAAACGCTAAAAGCAAATAGACAGAAAAACATGCAATTGGAGAAATATATAAGGCAGCAAAGAGCATAAAACAGAATAGAGACACTTAAAGCTGACTTGATATGAAGGCAATCATAAAAAAAACACGAACAGAAAAATTGCTCTCATTTTGCGATAGAAAATAAAAGAACACTGACATAACACAGTTATTCTGGGAAAAAAAAGAGACACAGCAAACAAAATTTAGTTGATGCAGGGAAAAAAATTAACCATAAGAACAGATGGAAAATGATGGCTTTGAATCCAGTGTAATATGTTTTTTTCTTTTCATCTCCCTTCTTCCCCACCACAAAAAAAAAAACACAAAGATAGACTGAGGAGGAAGAACAATCCAGGCACTATAAAGCGAACCTGGCCACAGAGGAACTATAAAAATCAAAGCAACACAAAAGAAGAAAATCAAAACGACAAAAAAAATGAAACCTTCAAATTCGGTCGCAATTTATTCTCTTTTTCACACTTATCTACCCATAAAAAAACATACCGGCCCGCGAGGAAAAACATACAATGTCTCGCCATAAGAAGACAGTTGGAAAATAGGAAGAAAGGAAGAGAGGAAGAAGAAAGTCGGCAGGTGGAGAAGAGAAGATTGGGGTTGTGGCGGCACACAGGAAAAGAAGGGGGAAGTAAGGAACCTACGGCTTCACAAATGCAAAAAATTACAAATAGGGGCATGTAAAGGGATTGCATAACGGAAAACGGCGTCGTTTTCCTGATAAGCCATTTTTTTCCTAATTCAAGACGGTGTCGTTTAATAATGGCAAAATTGAAATTTTTTTAAAATTACATGAAATTCACTGTATATAAACAATGAATTTCGTGGCCTCCTTTATATATTATATAGATATAGATTAGAAAAAAAAAGTACAATCTCCATCCTGTATAAATGGCAATAGAATTGAAGGGAAAAGCACACTTCAATTGCTCAATCCTTATGTATTGCCTTCCTGAACAAATCCAAGCTCTTAAGGAAGAGATGGGTGAGGCTTCTGAAGTAATTTTTCATAAAAGGTACGAAATTAATTAATTATCATACTAAGCAATAATAAATAATTTAGAGAGTGATTAATTAATTTTCATTGTTTGTAATTAACTTTAGATTAGAAGGCAAAGTGGTAATTGTCACAGGTGGGCTGGTGGGGCTGGTGCAGCAACAGTGCAACTATTCCATGAAAATGGAGCAAAGGTTGTTGTAGCAGATATCAAAGACTACGAAGGCCAAGAAATAGCTAAAAATCTTGAGAAAATGTTACTTACATACATTGTGATGTATCAAATGAAGATGAAGTGATCAGCCTGATCGATACAACCATATCGAAACATGGCAAACTTGATATCATGTACAGTAATGCAGGGTCTTGGACCGTAGTTTAGGTAGCATTTTAGACACCAAAAAATTATACTTAGACTTGATGCATAAGGTTAACTTAGGAGGTGCTTTTTTAGACATGCTGCTCGAGTTATGATACCACAGCGAAAAGGCTGCATACTGTTCACTGCTAGTGCTTGCACATCAATTACAAGACTTTCAACACATTCTTATGATGCATCAAAGCATGGAATCTGGGTCTGGCCAAAAACCTGTCAGCTGAGCTTGGCGAATATGGTATCAGAGTTCACTGTATTTCACCTTACGGATTCATCAGTGGCATGACTCATGCTACTGATCCTGCAATATTGCAAATGGCAGAAGGGATATTGAGCAAGTCAGGTACTCTCAAGGGGCAAACACTTAGGGTAGATGGTGTTGCTAAGGCTGCACTTTTCTTGGCTAGTGATGATGCATATTATATTAGTGGATTAAATCTTGTTATCGATGGAGAGTTTAGTGCTGTTAATCCTACCATTATCAAGGTTTCCATTCATCAACAAATATGAGAAATAAGTAAATGAAAAAACCTTGTATAATCGAGATATATTACACTTAATAATTAGATCTATAATAAATGTATATATGCATTATATTTTTATTGATTAAACGTAAAATACTCAAAATTTATATCACTTATCAAACTATTATCGAATGTAATGCTCTGAGTAAAGATAAGAAATTTTATATATATATTTATTTATTTTTATTGCATGATTTGCACCCATGAGGTGAGTCGTGAGCTTAATTTGTTTAATTGAAATTGCCAATTTTGGAGAATCTGCCAAGAGTTGAATACTACTGTTAGATGATTTCAAGTATTAGGATATATTTTTTTTATTTGAACCACCAACATCCAAAACTATTAAATTTTGACTAATTCAATTCGATCTAAGTAGAACCAAAATTAATTAATTACATTTTGGTCATCTTCACAAAGAAATAGAAACTTCTTATGCTAGTTCTAAAATTTACCCTTGATAATTATTTACTCTTGGCAAAACATTTTGCAATTATGGTCACCAAATTGAGTCTACATGTAGTTATGTACATAGTCTATTTTATTTTCTTGAACTTGATCATAGGCTATGTGATTACTTGGCTTAAATAATTGAATGCTATTATAAACTAAATTTTCTAGTTTTGATAAAATATTATAATTTTATCTTAGTAGTCATAGGATACACAACATAAATATACATAGTCATTCTTTTATATTTATCTGATAAAATTCTTTCAATATTAACAAAATGAAGATGATATTTAAGAGCTCCTTGCAAAATTTAGCTACATCTAATCGTGATGTATCAAATATAGATGATATGATCAAACTCATTGACACCACCATGCGTATATCAAAACATGAAGCTATTTTGTTTGGGAATATAGCAAGCCAATTTAATAATCTCATAACTTATAATTCCACATCTAATTTAATCTTATTAAAAGTATGGAATCTTATCCTTATTTTGTTCAATTCCACCAATTCTATTTTCTAATGAACTTTAAATAAAATTTATTTGAAAATAAATTTTTATTAATAAAGTATATTTGGTTTAAATGAATATTTTATGAAATAAATTTATTTAAAAATATGAAATTACAAAATTTATTCATATTATATATTTAAAAAAAATTACTTCTTATACACATTGATATATGTATGGACACACGTGTATTAAATTTTAATAGTATTCTTGATTATTAATTATATAAGTATATTTTGTTTTTAAAAATATAACTAGAAATTAATCAAATATGAAAATTAGAACTTATTATTTTTTTAAGAGTACAAATTATTTTTAATATGCATATTAATAATCATTATTGAATAAATAAAATAAAATAAATATAGAAAAAAATTATATATTTTTATTTTTATGTTAAAAAAGAAAGTTTTTTTATTTGAATATAATAGAATGTTTCAATTAAAATAAAAGATATTATTTTTTATAAAAATGAAGAGTAATGTTTTAAATGTAATTAAATTAGAGTATTTTATATAAAAATATAACATTTGTATTTTAATAAAATGAATTTATTAATTTTTTACAGAAAAATATTGTAAATTTTAATAATTCAACACATAAGATTTTAGAAATTAATGTTGAATTATGAAAAAAGACACTTTTCAAACTTTTGGCTTAATAAATTAAAAATAAAATATATTATATTAATTTTTTTTTCATTAATTTTTGTTACAATAATTTTTTTAGTTATATAGATTAATTTTTAAAATTATTAGATTAGTATTTTCTTTTTTTTTTTTTTTGGAACAAGAGGAGGGGGGGGGACCCCAAAACCACCACCAAGCACTTAGCTTCGAATCATGCGAGGCCATAACACTCCCTAAGCATCAGCCTGGACCAAAGAAAGGACATCAACAGGACAAGTCGCAAGCACATGAAGACCCATTCTCTGAAGATTGGCGAGATGATCAGCTACAACATTCCCTTCCCTATAAACATGATGAACTTGCACATTCCCCAATCTGCTCAATAAATCACAACATTCCTTAACCAAATTAAAGCATTGATTACTGCGAATATCAGAACCAGACAACCAATTAACAACCAAAAGGGAGTCAATTTCCAGAACTATGAGTGACCTTTTAGTTCGGGTCTCGGAGGTTGGGACGTTTTTCTGATTTCGAAGGACATGATAACTTTATCACATGGGACATTCATTCCGTTTACGGGACAACGATAAATAATTGGTCTCGGAGGATGCGAGACGACTTGTGTTTGGAGTCGCCACCTGATTTTTAGAAAATCAGGAAAAGATGAAAGGGACGGCATTGGGTCACTCAATGAGTACCGCCCCCAGTAGAGATTCTGAGCCCAGGAGATCTTATATACTTTTTGACTATTTCTCATTATAATAATCGATATATGGCTACCGTAGCACCCTAGTTTTGGTAATGACAATTGATATATACACATTCACACAAGCACATTGATAATAACGGAAAGTATGAGAAATTCGGCATAATTGTTTACAAGGCTTTCCTAGTAAATACATTTGACAAAGGAAAAGAAGGTTGCAGAATTATAAATCTAGTCTTGATCTAGAAAAAACCTGCAAGACAAAGGTTAACACAACTATGTGCAATTCTATATATTCATCCACTCGGACAACATATAAGCACAACAAAGATTATTGATATATCATGAATGATTAAACTGATGCACGTAGTTCATGCTCTTGCAGGAATTATTATAAAACATTTGTAAATGGTGAGATAAATAGAAAATAATGACGATTCCATCATTGGACCGCAATATCGAAGCTTTAGCTTAGATAAGTAAGCTTTCATGTTTATTGAATGCATATTTATGCAAAATGATAGTTTATTATGAGCAAAACATAACAGAGATTATTCAATCAATATAAAAATTGTCAGCCTCATCACATAATCACAACAATTTTTCAACTGCTGGCGGCAATAAAGTAAAATGCAAAACAGTAAAATTTGGTCCTCAGATTCAACTAAGCTTGTTTGGTGTTTTCGAAGCTTTAGCTTCTTTGGATTTTCAAGTTTTCCTCGTCGAGAGGTTGAAAATGACATGTGTAATGCAAATTCGTATACATTTGAAGTGTACTTTGACAAAGATGAGGGTGGGTTTGATTCAAAAGCGGTCTAAAAAATCCTACAAAAATGCAGTGAGTGAACCAAAAGTGTGTAAATTGGGACTCAGGAGTCTTCAATTCTACTGTGTTTTTGTGTATGCATTTACTTTTTTTTGGCTCCCCTTGGCTCTTACCCCCCTCAAAATGGGAGGTAAATACCCCTTTTTATAGGGAAATGTGTAAAAAAAATATGTGCTCACGCGTCCCAAGGTGCGTGTGTGCGTACTTTTGCATGGGTGCAAGCATATCGAGGCACATGATCACACCTCTAGTGACAGTGATCATGGGCCTGGGGCGAGTGATCATGCGTCCTTACGCGTGATTACGCGTGTTGGATAATCTGGCCTATGATCACGCGCTCTTGTACACGTCATGCGACCTTCTAGGGCTCCGATCGTGCTATTCCGGGGGTGCTTTTTGTTAGGAACTTTCCGCAAATGCACGGTTTGCAACAAGTAGTAAAGTTTGAGTATCGAGTATTGTTCCTATGAGGAGATTGATACCAAGAACTAATCGTAATTTAAGCTAACAAAACAAATTAATTAAGATAGAAAAATATATTAACTAACAAAAATAAATTCTAAATCTAAAATATTCTTTTAAAATTCAATAATCGAAAGATAGAGCCTGGATTCATTTCACTAGACACTTACTCGAATTACAGGATTTAATCTCAATTCAACTTATTAATACAGTCAAAGGTAAATTACTCAAATTACTTAAAGTCTCTTTCGATATCATTCAAGCATGCCAAAACTAATTACCACCTATTTTCATGGTCAACTTAATTAATTAAGATCTATTAAGTTCCTTAGCAATTTAATACTCCCCGAAGGACTCGTCTAAAGTTTCACAGGTCTACGAGCTAATAGATCATGCAACTTTCATTGTCTCTAATCTATCCACAAACATGCATTTAATCATGCCTAAAATTAAATACAAGAACATATAAAAGCAACCTATAAAATTGACTGAATATTAACTCATTGAATTAAAACATAAAAATCCAAACGAGTAGTAATCTAGCTACACGAATCCAAACCCTGAATGAATTAGTTACACGTAATAAAAATAGCCATAATCAAAGATAATCTAAGCATGAGAACAATTTTGTTGAATATGGTTGGCTTGAATCTCTGCTTCTTCTCAGCTAAAAAAAATCTCTAATTGATGGATTGGTGAATGAATTGATAAATTCCCCTATTTATCTGAACATCTCTTCCTTTTATAGCCATCTCTTGCCCCCAGAACTTCAACTTTCGAAATACTCCCATATTGTAATCTTCTAATTCCGTAATCCTGAATGAAAGAGGAAGATTTTTCATGAGCGCACACTCGAGTGCACACCCTGGCATATGGCCATGCACTCGGGTGTGCACAAGGGCGCGTATATGAGCTTGTATGTGAATTTTGTGTGCACACCCTAGCACATGGCCATGCGCTCGGGTGTTTACTGTTCTAAATTTGTGCATGGCCTAATACATGGCCGTGTGCTGGGGCGTGCATAGCTTCAGCTCATAAAACTACAATATATATTTTAATTAGACACTATAATGCACATAATTATTAATCAAACATGCAAATGTATTCTTTAATATGCAAATAAATAACATTATGCTAAATGTAAGAAAAATCAATAAAATTAAATAAACTTATAAAAATATATTATAAAACTTACAAAAATGCTTCTAAAATTATATATATAAATGACACATAACACTTTTCAGGGTTTCGGGACCTTCCAAACTTGTTTTCGACATCCGTTTTGTCAAAATCAGCTTCCAATTTTACGAAGTGGGACTCCGGTCTCATGAAACGAACATCGATCTGATGAGTTGCTCGTTTTGAGCAGCAATTGCTTGAAATGAGTGACTTACCACTCTGATAATTCGTAATTCATAAAATTAGGGTGCAACTTAACTATTCAGAGGTCGATTTTGCTTTCTGAAGGCTTGGTTGGGTTTTTTCAGACTCACGGCACACTTCAGAGGTGGTACGAATGAACAGACACTTGTCATATTCGGGGATATGTTTTCATCAGTGGACCTTTTTGTGGATAGTCAAAACTTGATGTATGACAAGTACAACATTACACAACCCCTTATCCCAAGCAAGCATGAGACCATGATAAACCGCCCAACATTTCGCTAAAGTTACATCACATTGACCGATATTTAGCAAAAACCCACAGACCTAGTTTCCCAAACAATCTTTAATTACACCACCACCACCAATTCCAGACCTTCTCTTGCTACACCCATCTGTGTTAATTTTAAAGCAACTTAACGCAGGAAGCTTCCATCCCACCAATTGAATTCTACAAGCAGTAATACCTATATTAACAAAGACGAGAATGATGTTGGTAAGCTTGCTGCATTGTAGAGATTGTACTAAGGATTCTATGAACCTGAGCCTCAACACAAAAAGACTCATTTCGATAAATTCTAGCATTTTGCCATTGCCACAGATGCCACACTACAACAATAAAAAACTCACCCCAAGTTCCCTCATCCCACTAGAACCGCATTTTACTCATCATATTATTCCACAACCAATTTTGAAATGGCATGTTCATAAAATCCATCAAGTGTTGAACATGAATAAGCTTACCCTAAATTCTCTAAGCATAAGAGCAGTTCCTCAAAACATGATCTACATCTTCCAAATGACCAAAACACCAACAACAGTTAGGGTTGCTAGTGAAATTTCCACAAAACCTCTACATTGTGTCATAAGTCTTTCATGACTTCCCACCTATAAGAACATACACATATGTTAAGGCACTTGAAGATGCCAAATAGCTTTCCATTTAGCACCATTAGCACCTCTTTCTTCATTTATCCCCTAATAAGTTGATTTCATAGAAAAATTCCCATTAGCAGATAGACTGCAATACCACCCATCATCTTCCTCCATATTAGAAAACGTAAAAAAGGAGGCTAATTTCTGCTCAATCTCAAGAGGAAGTAAACCACTCAGCATTTCCCAATTCCACTCATTCCTATCTTCCTAATAATCCACCACTCTACGAAACTGATCGACTAAAGGGATATCAACATTACAAAAAGAAAGAAGAGGACGATCAACTAACCAGGGCTGCTGCCAAAAAAGGGTATTCTTACCATTCATCACTTTAACTCTAACACCTTTAGATAGAATAGGCACAGCCTTTACAATACCTTGCCAAGCCTTAGATGCATTCAAGTGACTCTTAAAGGCATCTATACCCATTCTAAAATTAGAATACTTAGAAAAAAGACTCTTCACCTATAACTGATCAGGATTTTACAACATATGCCAACCCAACTTAACTAAAAAAGCTAAGTTCATATTAGCGAGCTTGCGGATACCAAGACCTCCATCATGCTTTAAATGAGTTACAATATTCCAATTCATAAGACAAGTAGCCTTTTTATCATCATTACTACCCTAAAGAAATTGTCTGGCCAATCTCTCAATCTTATTGCACACATTTAAAGGAAGTTGGACAGTTTGCATCGTGCAAAAGAGAATACTCTAAAGGACCGACTACACCAGCATCACTCGACCAACAAGGCTTAAATTCCTCGCTCTCCAACCAGCCAACCGATTAGAAACTTTCTCTAATAAATAAGAATAAGTGTTCTTAGAGACCCTTTCATGAAGAGTTGGATTATCCAAATACATTCCCAGATTCTTAATGAGAGGGATTTTAGAAACACTTGAAAGATGATGCAAAATAGACGGATGCACATTAGGAGAAACAAACATACTCGACTTCTCATTAATCACCTTCTGCCTAGAAGCAAGATAAAAAAAGTTTAAGTAGTCCATCATAAGATGAATTTGATCAGCCGATGCTTCCACAAATAGCACCATATCATCTATAAAGAACAAATACGAAATAGCAAGACCCCTTCTAGAAATCTTAAGAGGTTTCCAGCCCCTATTCTTCACTACATTAGCTATAAGCTGAGATAGACTCTCGATGAAAATCATAAATAGGTACGGGGACATGGGATCCCCTTGCCTTATTCCTTTAGTAGGGTGAAACTTCAAAAACTAAGAACCATTCCAAAACACCTACATCGAGATTGACATAACATATGCCATAATATGACGAATCCAATTACCTTCCAGGCCCATATCAATCAAAGTAGCTCTGAGAAACTCCCAAGAAATACGGTCATACGCTTTCTCCGGATCAATCTTGAAAGCCATATAACCAATATTCCCTTTTTTTTATTCTTCATAGTATAAATAGCCTCCTCATACACCACAACATTATCCACTATTTGCCTACCCGGAACAAAAACTACATTGGGTAGGGGTTATGATATCTGGAAGAATTTTTTTCAACCAATTCACCATCATCTTCATAATGACCTTATACCCGACATTGCAAAGACCAATCAGGTGCAACTGCTTAACCGACTCTAAGTTTGAAAGATTAGTATTAATATTATAGCATATATAGTAATGTTTTAGTTGAAAAATAATACTAAATAAATATTTGAGTGATTTAAGGTAGAAAAATATGTATTATATAAATATTTTTAGAATTTGAGTAGTTTTGTGATATGTATAATAGTATTTTAGTTAAAAAAATAATACTAAGTACATATATGGTAAATATTTTTTTTAATAAACATTAGGATTTTTAATGATTTGATACATTAAATTTTAAAGTGAATTTTCAAATATGAAGATAAACACTAGTCGAATTTTTGACTAAATGACTTTAGAGGTCATCATTTAATATATATATAGTTTTATGAATTAGATTGATTATTTTAATTAGGGGTGTGCAAAACTGACCTGGACTGATAAATCGACCCAGAACCGAACTGACCCAGGTCGGTTCAAAAAACTAAATTTTATTATATTTTTTATCCTATATATATATATATAGTTGGTGTAGTAAAGTGGTAAATGTGACAAATTTATAACTGTAACCTTATAAAATAAATTACTAAGGGTCAAACCTGGGGTTTTAAAGGGGAGAGGGGCGCGCTTTAGCCATTTGGCTACTGCAATCTATTTTTTTTCTCGTTTATTATTTTTACTACTTATTCGGTTACCCAAAAATTGACTTTCACCCGAGCAAAAAGCTTTGTTTCATTTTGATTTTAGATTTTGGAAAAAACAGAAATCCGATCCGAACTTGCTTGATGTACACCCTAATTTTAATACTAAATGAATGATATATAATTAAAAATATTATTTAAGTAACAAATAATTTAAATATTATAATTAACCACTGAATTTATATATTTAATAATAAAATATAATTTATTTAGAAATAATTAATGTATTAGGTGCATTCTATGGTTACTTTGTCTTACAAAATAAATTTTACTTTATTTATAATCACCATTGGATGATGAAAAATACTTTTATCCTATGGTTACAATCACAAAGTAAATGTAAAGTATTAAAAAATAAAGTGATTGTAGAATATCTCAAAGTATTATAGCCAAAATTAAAAACAATTTAAGTAAAAAATAATTTATATTATTTAAGTAACAATTAATTTAAATATTAATTATAGTCAACCATTAAATTTATATATTTAATAATAAAATATTATATATTTAGAAATTATAAAGGTAGTCTAGCCAAAATCAAAACTTTGGATTAAATTTTACCACAAATCAGAAACATTTGGCCCTTTTACACAAATAAGAAGTTCATGTGATAATAGAATTCGATTTGTGTTAATGGGGCATTTAAATTGCCACATCACTATCTCCATACTCAACTATCAATAATATGATTATAAATTTATTGCACCATTGGTACCATAAATTTTATCTATATTTTAAAATAATATTATAATTTAATTTTTTTCTTTTTAGTTCCTTAAATTTTATTTTAGTTTCAATTCACAGTCACTTAATGATTTCCGGTGAAATTAATCTGACGTATCAACCGAAATAGTAACTTTGACTCATATCAACCGGTTGACATATCAGACAAATTTCACCGAAAATTATTAAGTGACTACAAATTGAAACTAAAATAGAATTTAAAAGACTTAAAAGAGAAAAAATTAAAATTATAGTACCATTTTAAAATATAGATTAAAATTATGATACCAGTGATGTAATACACCCTAATGATTATATTGTCAATAAATTATCAAAATAAAATATTTATGTCAAATTAAGAAATAGAATAAATTTATAATAAATAAAAAAAATTGTCTTTTACACCAATAGACCAATAAATAAAGGGAAATGATTTTCTTAGTACCCTGCTCCAAAAGCAGGCAATAAAAAAAAAAGGGGCTCTCTTTTACTAAAGATCTAATTATCTAAAAAATTCTGAATTTTTACACTTTTAATAATTATAGTACATTTTTTAAAATTTTTTAAAAAATGGTACCGTACTATTAATTTTTTAACAAAAAATACTTTTCGGTTGATTTTAGTGTTGACGTGGCACTGGAGCTATCTGACGTGATACGGATATTTAAAAATTAAAAAAAATGATGACTTATCATGACCTAATTATCTAAAAAATTCTGAACTTTTACACTTTTAACAATTTTAGCACATTTTTTTAAGTTTTTAAAAATGGTATCGTACGATTAATTTTTTAATAAAAACACTTTCCGGTTATTTTTAGTGTTTTTTTGGCTAACATAGCATTGGAGTTGTTTGAAATGGAATTAAATATTTAAAAACAAAACAAATAGAATTAAATTATGCAAAAGTACTGAATAATAAATCAAACAAAATATAAAAGGAAAACTGAGATTTTTGGAATCAAAACAGTAACAATACTAAGCAAAAACAAAGACAATAGAATATACAAAAATAGAGAAAACAAAACAACAATTTTTTTTATTACATGAAAATCAACAATGAAGTGTTTTAAAAATTATATAGTATCTCAACAATTATTCTAATTTGATTTTCCCATTAACTAAGCAATTAAACATTAGTTAAGTTATTACTATACTCTCGAATCTATAATTTTTATAGGCAGAATACTAGAAACAGCTTGAAATTATTGGAGACTCGCTTTCCTACAATTAGTCCTAATATGGCCATTTGTGCCTGTGAGTGGGCCAAGGTTTCCCATCTTGACTATTTCTTGGTAAAATCTATGCTAAAAGCAGTTGGATTGGAGCTATAAAATTTGACTTGAGAATCAGTAGAGCTCATTACCAAATCTCAGCCGTCCACAAGTCATCAAATGCCAGAGACAAGTGTCTAAATTGGTGACTTGCCATTGAAGAAAATAATCTTATTAGACGAGAATTAGCTCCGGTGCCACATGACACGTCAGCTAAAAAAGTTACTGAAACTAACCGAAAACTGGTTTTGTTAAAACACTAATCGTACAATACCAATTTTAAAAAACTTTAAAAAATATGTTAAAATTGTTAAAAGTATAAAAGTTTAAAATTTTTAAAGTAATTAGGTAATGATGGGTTTGTAAAATTTTTTTATTTTTAAATATTTAATGTCACATTAGACAACTCTAATATCACATTAACTTTAAAATTAATCGAAAAATATTTTGTTAAAAATTTAATAGTATGATATCATTTTTAAAATTTCAAATAATATGTTAAAAGAGGTAAAAGTATAAAAATTTTAAAAAAAATTTCGGTCATCAGGCCTTTACTAAAAAAATCAACTAATAAGAAATTATCTCTTGATTGCAGGGCAATTTTGTAAATTAATAAAAAATTACTACGTCTGTCAGCGCCCTTAAATAAATAAACAAGACTACTTTTGTGATCGAAAGCATTAGTTTAAGCCCATCACTTTCTCTACAATGTCCTGTACACTATTTTCCATTAAATTTCCTGCTCAATACATTGCATCTGGCAGTTGGGTCATAATTATAGAACATACTACCTGACTGACATTGCAATTATAGAACGAGCGACCTGACTGACATTGCCTAACTATATTTGTTTTCCATCACTGAGTTACTGTACTACAAAGAAGGGTGCTTAATTATGTTTGTTAATTTGATATAAATAGAGTAAATAAGGTTAAAGAGGCAAATTAGACCCTCAGCTATACTCTGAAATTAATATTGAAACTTAAAAGTTTTTTTATTTTAATAAGAATTTTTTCTTCTAAAATTGAATAGCTAAATTGTATGAGAGGTTATTAAATTTTATATTAAATTTTATTTTGATTTATAACTTTAATTTGTATGTTAATAGTTATAAAATATTGATTTTGATTATACAGATAAATCACTTAAAATAATTTAGTTAATTTAGATGATATAGCACACTAAAATTAATATATTATAACTCAACTTAATAAAAATTATCGTGTTACACTATTATATCATTTTTTTATATAATTGTTAATTAAATTTTATAAGGTTTAGTGTAAAAAAATAAAAATAATAAAGTAAAATTATAACCAATAATCTTATAAAGAAGATAGCATGGCAGTATGACATAATAATTTTTATTGAGTTGGACTGTGATGTAATAATTCTTATATGCTACGTTATTTAAATTAGCCAAAATTATTTTAGGTGATATTTTTGTATAATTAAAATCAATATTTTTTGTAACAAAAAAGATATAAATTAAAGTTATGAAATTAAAATGAAATTTAGTATAAAATTTGGTAACTTTGTGTATAATTAACCAAAAATTGGATCACATTGAACCTTATCTTAAAAACTCTTACAATTAAATCTTATACGTCAAATAAAATTTTAATTTTAATGGTTAACTAATGAAAAATTATTTAGAATAATAAATAAAATCAATAATTTTTTTTTCAAAATATATATCACCTAATTATAAATTTTAAAAAAATTAAGCCCACATACTAATTTTTTTTAAAAAAAATATCTTTTTCTTAAAATTTTATTTAAACTTTTGTTTAATTTTTTATAAACTTAAAGATTTTTAAAACTTTATAATTAAGTGATATACATTTAAAAAAATTTATCAATTTTAATCATTAATTTAAATAATTTTTGGTTAGTCAACTACTAGAAATAAATTGATGAATAAAATTTTATTATTTAACTGTTAAAATTAAATTATAAATAAAATTGATGAATTTTTCATATGTACATCACTTGAGTCTAAAGTTTTAAAATTTTTAAGCCTAAAAATGTTTTTAAAAAATGTTAAAAATTCAAAAAATAATTTAAAATTTTTTTTGATAATTATTTTATAGACTTAACATTTTTTAAAACTTTATAATTAGGTCATATATATTTTTTAGAAAACAATTATCAATTTTATTTATTAATCTAAATAATTTTTTATTAGTTAACCATTAAAATTAAAATTTTTATTAACTTATAGGACTTAATTGTTAGATTTTTTTAAGATAAGGTTCAATATGATCCAATTTTTTTAAAAAAGTTTCTATCAGGACAAAAAAAAAATTTAAGATCCAATGTTAACTTCGAGTTATAGTTAAGGGTCCAATTTTAAATTTTGAATAAATACATATTATAAATAATTAACTAATATTTATTCATCTAAATGGTGAGAATTTTAAATTTTCTTAAATTAATTTTTAATTCGAGTGTTATGTATGACAAAATAATTGATAGGAGAATTTCACCTTAATCATGAGTCCACTCATTTTGAATTCTAAAATAGTTAAAACTGATGTGAAGCATATCAATAAAAAAAAATTCAAATAATTAATTAAATTACATTAATTTTTTTTTTCAAATTTTAAAAGTTGAAAAAGCTAATTTTTTTTTTTTATCAATTTCAAATACAAAGGATTAGGGATGTAATTAAGTCGAGACAAGTTAAATTTTAACTAATTCAGATTTAATTTGTTTATAATTGAGCCGAGCTCGTTATGCTGCTTGATGTTTATAAGTTGTTCGTGAGCTAAAACAAAATTAAAAAAATTTTAAAAAATATAAAATCTAAATTAAATTATATATTAAAAAATTAAAAATATATTATTTAATAAATAAATTATTATATATTTAATAAAAATTATGATTTCATTCAAATAATATATTTTTTAAAAATATTTTTATGATAAGAATTTATATATTATATATTTAAAATTAAATTATTAAACATAAAATTTATGAGTCAGCTCGCAAGTTTATATTCAAATTTGTTCATAAATTTTACGAGTTGAATTTTATACCGTTTAAGTTTGACTCATTTATTATAAATGAATTCAAACGAATTTTTATCGAATCGGATATCGAACTGCTTGCGAGCAAGTTACTCGTTTCCATCAATACAAATAACCTTAATATCTTGTTCGATATTTCTTCTGCGGTCTTATAATCCATACATAACTTCAATGCTCGACAGATAAAGAACAAAAAAAAAAGCGATGATGTCTAGAAGGTCATTAGAGAGTGCTGTTGCTTCCCAACAAAGATTAGCACGCAAGGTAGCAATAATAACTGGTGGAGCAAGTGGAACTGGAGCAAGTATAGTTCAACTTTTTCATGAAAATGGTGCTAAGGTTGTGATTGCTGATATTCAAGATGAACTAGGCCAAGCAATGGCTAGTAAGCTTGGTGAAAATGTTTGTTACATCCATTGTGATGTGAGGAACGAAGATGAAATTAGCAACCTCGTTGACACCACTATTTCCAAGCATGGAAAGCTTGATGTAATGTGCAACAATATAGGAGCCATGGATGGAACTTTTTGTAGCATTTTGGACAGCACAAAATCAGAGCTAGATCGCTTAGTTAGTGTGCATATGGTTGGTGCTTTTCTTGGTGTAAAACATGCAGCTAGATTCATGGTACCTCAAGGCAAAGGTTGTATTCTGTTCGCTACTCCAAGTTCTTACGCAGTAACTGGAGGAATCTCAACGCATGGTCATGCAATGACAAAGCAGGCAATCATAGGGCTAACCAAAAACTTGGCAGCTGAATTAGGGCAGCATGGAATAAGGGTCAATTGTGTTTCACCATTTGGAGTTTTGGAAGGTGCAGCAGCTGTAGGATCTGAAGCAGCTGAAGTAGCTGCAGCAGAAGCAGTAATGGGGGCAATAACTGATCTTAAAGGGAGGGTTCTTAGGGCAGAAGATGTGGCAAAAACTGCATTATACTTAGCTAGTGATGAAGCAAATTATGTCAGTGGACTTAACCTTGTGGTTGATGGAGGGTATAGTGCTGCAAATCCTACCATTATCAAGGCTTTGAATCTGAACCGCTAATCCCAAAGCTATGTTGTTGTGATCGTTATGCCTTTTTTCTTGTCTTTTTATGTTTTTAGAAGTGAAATAAAAGATGCAAATATCAGGAGGACTTGTTACAATCAAGGTTTTTTTTAGGAAATGAAAAATTGATGTATATTTGCTAGGAAAAGATGAATTAAGCGTATTAAAAATAGAATATTATCTATTTTCATGGTAAAATATTATTTTAAAAATACATTACCGTATGTGATTCAATTTGATTAAGTAATTTATTTTATTTTTAAATAAAATTTATTTACAAATAAATTCTAAATCCATTTCAAACAAATACATTTCATCAATAAAAATAAATTTAGTGTTAAGTAATTTTACAAAATTAAAAAGTTAAAATTGAAAATAAATTTTATAAATTTTTATTTAAACTAAATATATTTATTTAAATTTGTGAATAAATTTTATAAAATTTATTTCAATTAAAAACATTTTTATTGTTTTTGATATTTAGTTTTATTTTTGAAAAGCTCTCGCCTATGTTCATAGTCAAAACATTTAAATTTAATCAATACATAAATGAACCGAACACTTCATGATCTTTCGGATCTTGATCTTTAAATTTACTAAACTGCATTATATTATGCATAAATATATATATAAAAAAAAACATGAAGCGTTAAAAAGAACTAATAAAAATTAAAAATCAATATATATATATTGAGCTCCAAATTAAGTTACTAAGTTAAAAATTTGACAAATATCCTATTCATAATTAAATAATCATCCCTAAAGATTTGTGTGTTAATTTATTAAAATTTATAATATTTTTCTATAAAAATATAAAAAAATCTTATTTTAAAATGCACATAGTTATTTTATATAAAACACTCTAATTCAATTACATCTAAAACATTATTCTTATTTTCCATCAAAAAATGTATCTTTTATTTTAACTAAAACATCATTTTTTAACTATTTTCTATTTTTTTATTCAACTATTATTATTACTATCCATATCAAATAATTTTACAATAAATTTTTAAATTTCTCATTTTTATATTTAATTAAATTATAATTTATTAAAATTATTTAATTATTTATTTTAAAATATGTATATTTTTTACAGTCCTCGTAAAGTATAGATTCACTACTAGTTTATATATATTAAATATTGAGCCCTGAAGTAATTTAGCTAAAAATTTGTCAAGCGTTAATCTTTATATATGAGTATTCACACTAAAAGTTAATGTGTCAAACTATTAAAATCATAATATTTTAATAAAAATAAAATCTTTACCATAGTTATTTAATATTTTTTAATTAAAACACTATTATACATATTGAAGTAGTACTAAAACTTTAAAAGTATTTATATATTA